>JACYFF010031955.1:112387315-112421662 GCA_017589665.1 Selenicereus undatus | reverse complement strand
ATTGATTCAGTTTAATGGTATTTGGTTATGGCCATGTGAAGGTTCTTGCTTCTGATATGGGCTTTGTCTTGCTCTTGAGTTTTCCTCCTCTGTTTCGATTAACCCAGTTTTTCTGCTCTGTTTCGATTTAACCCAGTTTTTCTGCTCTGTTTCGATTATCACAGGGAGAAGAAGAATTCCAAATTTAATTACTGCAAGGTGTTGCTCACGTGAATCATTTTTAGTTTGATACTCGAAATTACCTTTTGGTGTTCTCAAATCTCTTACAGTTTTTCAATTATTTTAGTTTGTAAATTCACTAAATCAAATATGAAAATTTTCAGGTTAGTCAGTTTTAATTTTCAGTTTCAATTAGGTTAGAATTGATAATAATCAAATTTCCTTCATCCCTGAGGACGATACTCGTAAACGTACAACGAAACCGTACGCTTGCGGAAATTCATAACAGCCTACCATCACCAAAGACCAAGAGATAAATTTCAGTTTAGAAGAAGGAATTTGTGGGGTGTCCCCATGGTAAGAAGGACTGAAAGGTTTATGATTAGGAAACCAGAGATATCTTTGTGAGATCGTGAGGTGGTTTTCGATGGAAATTGTTTTCCATATATTGAAAGCAAGCAAGAAAAATAAAAGTAGTATTTATTTGATAAAAAATAATCATTATTTTGGGGGTTAAGTGGAGCTATTTTTGATGATGATGATTAGGGAAGAAATACACATACCCAATACTTTCATCAATCGACTCTAGAAGGTCACTTAGCCAAGAATAGGCAAGGCTCAGCCCAAGCAATAGGAGATGAGTAGCGTGCCGAGACAGACAATAGGTCAATCCCACAACAGAGTCAAGTAATCAAGGGGAAGTAGCTTAACAACACCGAGTCCAATAGACAGGGGGAGTGGTATGACGTTGTATCTTCAGGCTTGGAGCAGGTTTAAGACAGTTTGGAAAACTCCAAGTCACTTACAAGATTATTTGTGTTATTTGGCATGTCTTAAAAGACCTCCTTCTTCCTCAAAGGCTACACTTCCATCTCCTAAGATCTCGTCGGGTAGGGGTAGATTTGCATCCTATTACTAATTGTGTTACTTGTAACAAATTTTCTTATGCGTATAGTTGTTATGTGGCTGTTATTACTAAAGTGGTAGAGTTTAGATTTTTCCATGAAGTAGTGAAAGATCCAAATTGGAGGGAAGTCATGGTCCAAGAAATGATGCTCTTGAAGTGAATAACACATGGAGTATTGACGAGTTGCCTCTTGGGAAAAAAAACCCATCAACTACAACTGGGTCAATAGGTGGAATATAATTATGATGGTAGCACCGAGAGATGCAAAGCGTCTTTTGTGATCAGAGGAGATGAGTAGGTGGAAAGCTTTGACTACAATGAGATGTTTGCTCTTTTGCAAAAAATGACAAGCGTCTAGACCTTTCTAGTTGTTGTTGCGACTAAGAGTTAGAAGTTACATCAGATGGATGTAACTAATGCTTTCTTGCATAGAGATTTATAAGACGAGGTATACATGACCACGCCACATGGACTTCGAACATCCAATTTAAATAAGGTATGCCCCTTACGCAAATCTTTATATGGTTTGAAGCAAGCTCCGTGTCACTGGTTTTGATGGGAAGAATTCGAGTTTTAAATTTATAACCCCAAGTGCAAGGTTTTATTGTCGAATACTCAGGGTGTCGTCTACTGGAAGTTGGGTTTCAAGTACCGGGATTAGTTAGAGCCAGTCAATATAGGCCAAGAAGGAAGGAAATGAAAACAAAGCTAAGCTAAGCTAAGCTAAACGAATATTAAAGAAAGGAGCTTGAAATTGCAATTTGACCAATTAATGAACTGAATAGTTTAGATGAGTCCTAACCTACCCAACCTCCGCCAACAATTGAGATTGTCGGTTGCACTGTGAAAGACCACCCAAGCCCTCTCTCGAGGGTCATGGGCTAATGTAATTGGCTTAACCACTTATTTTCATAGGGTTAGCCCAATTAGATCACAAGGATAGCAGCCCATGGACCTAACTAGGATCGGGACTATTTCATGTCCCAACCCCGACCATTCTCACCCCTACACTAGCTAGTTGATCTCACCTCTCGACGTAAGTCAATCGCTCAAAGATAAAAATGAAAGCTCTCTCAAGTATTTCATCAAACATGTGGTGGGCGTGAGAGAAAACTATAAATTGGAGGCGTAAATTAGGTATGGTTAGGCCCAATACTAAACTAATCAACCATCAAAGGGCTAATTACAACCCAAGGTAACCAAACTAATCACTAATCATCACAAAAACACAAAAGCCCCAATTTAAACCTAGACTAGAAAAGCAAAGAAACAAACATGAACTGGAGAAATTAATCTAATCTAACATGGATTAAAACAACTAATGAACACAAAATCATAATAAAAACTAAACATTGAGGCTAAATATAATCTAAAATATTAAGATTAAACAATAGGAAACAAGAATAAACATGAAATAAGAAGAGAGAAAGGAGAGAGAAAACTTATGGATTGCTTGGATGAATTTGAATGTATAATGCTTGAATTCCAAAAACAACCCAATTAATCCTAATCTATCTACTTTATTTCCTCCTAATGAGGTTTTTGAAGCTAAACCTTAAGCCAAACTAGCCTAAAAATCGCCTCAAAAGAACCCCCCAAAATTCCCAAAGACGGGCCTTAAATACAAATCGAGCTGGAGAAAAGGCGCGAGAACAGCAGGGCTAGGGCCGACGGCCGTCGCTAGCCAAGACCGGCTGGCAGTTGCCGGGGTGACCGCAGTTGCCAGCCAAGATAAGTCAGCGGTCGCCTAGGCGATGGTGGTCGTCAGGCCCTAGCTCATGGCAGTTGCTGGCTGGGTTGCGACTGGCCGTCGTGCAGTCGATTGTCCTCCCTTCGCGCGATGCTTTGTTTTTTTTCTTTTGTTCCTTTTCACGACATTTGCTCGATGAGATTTATTACCTACAAAAGTAAATAAAACGAGTAAAAATCATAGAGATGATGTTCTTGTACGAGTTAAAATTAGGTGAAAGAGGCACATAAAATACAACAAATTAGGGCCAAACAAGTTTGTAGAGCTTTTTTCAAAGGTCTTAGAGTACATGCTTGTACATTTGCATGCTAACTATTCTTTTTTCACTTATAAGAAGGATGAAAAATTTGTGGCTTCTATGTGGATGATTTGGTTCTCACTGGGAGCGATTCCGACCTATGTGTATCTTTAAGCAATATCTGAATCAATGTTGTCATAGTAAAGATCTTGGTAGTCTCAAATACTTTTGGTACTGAAGTTGGGAGAAATTCACAAGGATTGTTTTCATGCCAACAGAAATATGCCCTTGGTACTGTTGATGGGTATGGACTTTTGGGGCCAAACCGATAGACTCTCATATGGAAGTGAATCATAAGTTCGCAATGGCCACAGGCATACCTCTGTGTGTTGTCACTTAGTGCCATAGGCTTGTGGGTACACTAATCTATCTCACCATCCCAGTTTATGAAAGAGCCTAAGGAAGATCATATGTAAGCCGCACATTGGGTTGTTTGGTATTTGTAATGTAATCCTGGTCAAGGTATACTGTTGTGTAGTGATTCAATGTTACAAATGTATGCTTATTGCGATTCCAATTGGGGGGGGGGGGATGCGCCCTCACTAGGTATCCTCTAACTAGATTTCTAGTCGCTCTTAGTGGCTCACCCATGTCATGGAAAACAAAGAAGCAAGGAATAATTTCTAGGTGATCATCAGAAGTAGAATATCGAGCCATAGCTACAGTCACCAATGAGTTGCCCAAGAACCAGGTGGTAGATATTTTCACCAAAGCACCCGGAAGGCAAGAATTTCACTTTGTACACAACAAGGTGGGCATAGTCAATCTATCTAGTGAATATTCTGGCATTATTTTGGTAATTATTGCCCAAGATTAGAGTTAGCTTTAATGTTGTAATCTCCCTGTATCTAAGCAAGCCTCAGGACTACCGTGATTAATGAACAGAGATTAGCCTTCTTGGGCCTCTTGGTTTGTTCAGAATTGGAGATTTTAGAGAATAGCTTGATTGGGCTAAACTAATTGGACTGACTCGAGTGGCAAATAGAAGAGAGATACAAGCCTAACTAAGAAGCCCCGCACATGACTGAACTTTCGTGGGCTCAGTTTGGACGCAGCGTATTGTTCTCAAGCAAGCAAAAGGTCCGGAGGGGGGAAAAAAATCCTAAAAACGCAAACAATATTATTATTATTATTATTATTATTATTATTATTATTGTTGTTGTTGTTGTTGTTGTTGTTGTTGTTGTTGTTAGCATTTTATGTTCCTTATATTTTTAAAAAGGATTGGTTTTATTATTGAAATAAAAAATCATTATCAGTTGATGAAGCATATATATATAAGAACTGTAAGTTACAAGTGTAGGCACTATCCCAATAATATTGTTAATTAAATTGGCTACATTTTTTTATTATTTGTAGCACAGTCCGTTGTAGCCAGAATAAATTTTGGGCATTTTATATACGGTTTTCAACCATCTAATTATTCTTATTTTGCAGGCAATAAATATTTTAAAGGCAATTTCAGCAATGTTGAAAGGATAGTACATTATACTATTTTTACATATATATACATATACGCACTTTAGGTGATCTGTACTTATCATTGTTTTCAAATTAAAAATCAAATAAAATATTGGTTGAAATAAAACGAAAAATGAAATTATAGTATGGCTTTAGTTTTTAACTTGAGTCATACTATAAACACATCTAAAAGTAGCTGCCTACGACACCTTTTTGTTGTATCGAGAAGTTAACATATTGCAAGTGAGGTATTGCGTTCGAATCTCATAAATAAAAAAAAATGTATTATAGAAGAATTTAATCCTTTATATGTCATCAGTAGCTCCCATTGATAAATATATAGAGGCTTAAAGCGCAAAGACCTCCTTTAAAAAAAGCCTCCGGTCCATAACCAATTAAAAAATGCCACAAAAATTGAAGCATTTCCTCTACAAGTAGGGCCAATTGAGCAATAATGTTCCCAAACGAAGCCAAAATTGCACAACAATGGTGTCCATGAAATCAACCACTAGGATTTATGAGAGGCCTGGCCTGAGCATTAGAATAGACCAAAGATGCAGCAAAGACAAAATGTACATAAGGCCCTGTCTGGTGATGAAAGAAAAATAAAATGGAATGGAATCGAAAAATAATTTCTAAGGGATGAAGGGTGAAATTTGAATCCTAAACTCATGTGTTTGGAGAGAAAAAGAATGGAATCAAGTTTCAGTCCTTATTGTTTGGCTGTAGATTATGAAGTGGAATCAAATCTATTTAATTTAAAAATAACAATATTGATTAGTAATGATTAATAATAATAATAAAATAATAATAATAATAATAATAATAATAATAATAATAATAATAATAATTAATAAACATTATTATTACTAATAATAATTATTAATAATATTAATAATAATTAATAATTAATAATTATTATCATTAACATTAAAAATAATTATTATTATTATTAATGGTTAATAATAATTAGTCATAATAATTATGAATATAAATAATAATAATTGCTAACAATAATTACAATAATAATTCCTAGTAATATAAATAATAACAATTACAATAATTATTAATATTGATATTATCATTAATGTTATTAATTATTTTTAATTATAAATATTATTAATAATAATATTTAATAATAAAAATTATTAATAATAATAATAATAATAATTATTATTATTATTAATTATTATATTTATACTTATAGCTATAATTATTAATTAATATTAGTATTAATAATTTATAATTATAATTATCAATTAATATTATTAATTATTATTAATTATAAATAATAATAATAATTAATAATAAAAATAATAATTAATAATAACATTAAAATAATTATTATTACTAATAATAATTATAAGAATAATTATAATTATAATTATTAATTAATATTAGTACTAATAATTATAATTATAATTATAATTATAATAATTATTGTTATTAATCTTAATTATGATTATTAATAATTTTAATAATAATTAATAATTATAATAATTAATTATTATTACTAACAGTATTTCATTATTATTATAATAATAATAATTATTATTAATAAATAATAATTATGAGAATACTTATTATTAATATTAGTAGTAATAACTTAATCATTAATGTTAATAATAATCATTAATAATATTGATTTTAGAGGGTTGGGGACTTGAACCCTCTTAAAAGTGCTTACTAAATACAGAAGAGTGGAACTTAACACCTACGGGTTCCCACCAAACAACCCTTGAATGGGATGATTTTGATCGATGTGATGCTGTAGACACAGCCAGAATCAATGTGACTTCAGTTATTTTGAAGCACACTTTGTGGGTTCACATGCTCTCCTGTAAGCTTGACGACAACTTTGGTAGGATCCAATCCTCACATGCGCTCTGAAAGTGACCATTTGCAATTGCAAAACTTTGCCTAAGAAGACACGGATCGAGAGTTTCACGTACGTAAATGATGTGTAGGGGTTAGATACAACAATCTTATCTGTAAATTGTAAAGAGATTGATCTTGAGTACGTTCAGTCTTGGGTTTGTTTTGTGCGCAACTCTTCTGGTTGTGTACACCGATGAGAGCCTATAGTTGATAATAAAATTATTTTCCGAATATTAAGGGCTTGTTCTTTTCGTGGGTAAATTGAGATGGGTAAATGGGTGAAGTGAGTTGAAGTAAGTTGAGGTGGGTTGAACTATTGAAGTCGGTTGAAATTGGTTGGATTTTTTTTTATGTGATAAATTAAACTTGGTTAAAACAGTGAAAGTGGATTAAAGTAGATTGAAGTAGGTTGAAGTTGGTATTTTAGAATTTACCCACAAAAAGAACAGGCCCTAAGCATCTTTAAATGGTGAAAGCTTATATCATACTTCTAAAAACACATATTCTTGTAGGGTATGTATAAACAAAAGTACATAAAATTAATTTAAATGACCAACAAACACACACAAAAAAAAGAAAAGAAAAAAAGAAGGTGAGTTCCGGCTAATTAATGCTATGAACTGATGACAGCCATGAAGCTTCCCGTGATGTATGATATATGCAAATTGCCTAAAGAATCATCTTTTACAACTGTAAATTTCTGAATTAATCAATAGTCAACAAGGTTCAGGTTGTTTGGTATCTGGAGAATGGTGACCATCAAGAGTTGAAAGCAACATACACAAAGAGAAGACAGCTGGAATGGAATACCAAAACAAATTAATTACAACCCTTTATTTTGCAATGAAAACAAATTGTTGATCACCTCAATGCCTTTAAAAATTGTCACCTCAAATGAGATCCTCTCACCATATTTCTTGCCTAAGAGATGGCTCTCTCTCTCTCTCTCTCTCTCTCTCTCTCTCTCTCTGGCATTTACATATGTGCTTGGTTCAATTTGATTTTAATTGCAAATGATTTATAATTATTCATTAAAAAATCCCCTAAGTTCATTAATGCAAAGAAGAAGAAGAAAAACTTAGTAGACATTTATTTAAGATGTATTGAAATGAGACGCCCTTGACCCATCCTCTAATAATTTTTCTAGTGTTGATAAAAATGCGTGTTCGGTCAATTTAGGCACTTGGACAAAAATATTATTCCGGGACCCTATCCAAATTACAGAGTCAGACTTCCTAATCGGACCTGAATCCAAATATTTGATGTCTGAACTCGAATGCCTAAATGTCCAAATTTTTTATTTGAAATTTTGAAAATTTGACCAAAATTATGTATATGACCAAAGCCGAACCCGAACTTTTGACGTTCGAACCCTATTGTTCAAATTTTAATAGAAAATTTAAGAGATTCAAACCGAGATTATGCGCGAACCCGACTGTCAGAATGTCCGAACGCGATTTTTCAAATGTTCAAATTTGTCCAAACCGAAATATGTCATAAAATTCGTAAAGCTAGGATCCGAATTGTCAACCCCAAACCCGACGCGAATTTCAATTCGGACATGACTGATTGTTGAATTTTAAATTTAGATTTCGAACCGGACAAATTCGAATAATTGAGTTAGACAGATATTTACTGGTGTTAATTTTTCAACCCTTATGCATTTTTTAAATAATTTTCACCCGTCACAGACAAGCATATTGTTTGAGCTCTTTGTATTGACGTAGCAGTCAATTATACTGACGTAGCGCCAAATATTCAAGTTACTGTTGAGAAGAACCAATATGATGAGGAGTGTGGTGACCATCATGCTTGCTTCGATACTAGTAGAAGAATTTCTCAGGATGTGGGAATCAGAAATAGTCGTCCTACTTATATTGGCAAGCTACCCCTGAAAAAAGTCATATATAGATTGCATTCTCAGCGGGTCTTTCATAGTTAATGTTGAGAAGTCTGAACGCTCCACTAGCCACACTCTCGTTGTGCTTAGGAAGACAGTGACCACTCTGACTTCCATTCCTAAAGAAAATGTGTAAGAGATTTCCAGGCAGAGCTCTCACACTCCTACGGAAATTGTTTGAGAAAGCTTGGAGTTGGGAAGGTAGTTAGATGTTTGTGTCAATGGAGATGAAACTGTAACCATCAGGAGGATTACGCAAATGTTATGTTTGGATTAAAAAAGGGAGGGGAGGGAAGGGGAGGGGAAGAAAAATGGAAAATTACTATATCACTTCCCTCCCCTCCATTCACCCTCAATTTGGGAGGCGGCGGGGGGGGGGGGGGGGAATAAAAATTGGATTATGGGGGTTAATTGAGGTGAAGTGGTCCCCTTATTTTCCCATTCTTTTTTTCCAAACAAGGGGAAGAGGGGTTAATTAACCTCCCTTCCCCTCATCTAATCCCAATCTAAACACAGTGGAAGTTTGGGAAGGAAACTTGAAAGGAAGTAACAATTAATGATGTGCTGAATCTCAAGGATCATTCTAAGGTGGCTGTGTGATTAGCTGATTGAAAAGCCAATGCTTTTGTAGGAGTCTACTCAGTTGTTATTGTGTGATTGAGACTTGAGAGGGCCACTTTTCCAAGCTGTAAGTTGTGTATTTGCATTTTGACTATTGTCTTTGCATTCGGCTACTGGCATTATCTTGAGTTTTACCCTACGACTAATCGGGCGGGAAAAATTGAACAACCCTTTTCAAAGGTGTTTTATTTTGTATCCAAATAAACGCATATTAATTAAGTTTTTAAATTTGAAACGTAGGTTGTTAAAACTCCTTTCATACCTTGAGCAACAATTCAACGTTTAGTCATGTATTGAGATTCAAATTCAAGACCTTTTACATAATAAAGGTCATGAATCTCTTCAAGGTACCACATACAATGTAAGAAAGATTGTAACAATTTGAGAAAAAAAAATCAATTCAGTCGACAGTTTATGATAGTTCAAGACTTAAAAATATAATTCTACCCCCTTTTTATATGTATAATCTAAAATTAGCACTAGTAAAATTTCGGATTCAGGCCAAAATGGGGCCAAACAAATAGGGCAATGTCTAAAATCTAGGCAAGATATAATGGGCGTACCCGATTTTTTTTTTAAGGTTGGATGAGCCTAAATTTAGGTCAAAATCAGACTTGGATAATAGAAATGGAAAAACATATGTCTAGATTTAAAATCTAGGAAAAAATTCATGACCGCACCTAATTTTTTCAAATAGGACGAATTTAAATAATCGAATCGAATAAAATTTTACTAGAACTATCTAAAATACACAAATTGGCGCCTCTACCACATGACTACATGCTTAGAAATGAGATCTAGAATACAAATTTGCTCCGATAGGGGCATGCCTCGATACTCATCAGAATGTTTGAAAATTTTATAGATACCTCCACTAAAGATGTTACTGACGTTGGACCAAAGTAAAAAAGTTCTCCTTTAATAATAGAGCTTAGTTCACCTGCTGAAAAGAAAGTGACTTAATCTAAGTGTCTAACACTTAACTCTTAGGTAGAGTTTCACGTTCAAATTTCATGGCTCAAAAAGATATATGATGAAATAACTTTGCCTCACATCCATTTAAATGGGGTCAAAAATTATAATAAAAACATTTATACACAAAATTAAATCATCATTGATGAAGTTCTATGATATTAGTATAAACTTTCAAACACTTTTTCAAAATTTTGAGCAAATTTGAATAGGTTAGAGGAAGTAAATATGGCAATTGAAAGTAGGGCAAGAAGAAACCAAATATGAGAGGATATTCTTAAATGGTCCCATCTCATTGAAGGGGGGTTCCCTAAGCCACAAAAGAAAGGTGGGTTGGGTGGGAAAATGGGGTAGGTGATTCTCTAATGTCTATCTCCCAATTAATTTCACCCATACCTTTGAAATGTTTTCTTCATGGTTGACTCTTGACATAGGACTGCCGCTGATCACGCTGAGGGGGGACATTTGCTAAAGTAAAATGATCATAAATGTATTATTAAAAGATTCTTCTTAAATTTCTTATTTAACTTAAAAATTATATTATTATATTTTTAAATAAAAAAAAATAGTTTGATTAGGCCATGTTTGGTAAATAGTTGTTGACTATGAGTTCCGATTGTATTAGCTACTTGAATTAGCTGTTTTTAGAAAATACGTTTGGTAAAATTAGTTGTTTCTAAAAAATATGTTGGTAAATTTTCATTTATGCCCTTACTATAAATGACCTTTTAAGGACATATTGTGTAATTTTTTTTTAAACTTGTGGACAATTATGTCATTTCTACAAAAAGTTATCACTAAGAGGCTAATGAGAATATCTTTTTTCAAGAAAAGCTTTTTGGAGCAAAATAGATATTGCAAACAGCTATTTACCAAACATTTTTTGGGTGTTTGACTCAGTCAAAATAGGTAAAATCCTTCTAAATAGCTATTTTTATCCAAACTGCTATTATTACTAAACAACCCTAGATTATACCTTTGATTAAATTGTGTAAAATAATCTTTCTATCTATAATTTTTCAAAATTTTAAAATTACGCATAACAATATAACAACAATAATAATGACAATGGTGTTGATTGCTATGATATAACAAATAACGTTAATGCTCTATTATGTCATTTTGCATTCATCAACTAACTCAATAACTAATTTAGTTTAACATAGTTTTATCAATTTACTAGTGAGATACCTATTTGCTAATAGCTGAGATATAACAATGATCTATTATTGACACAGCTATCTACTATTCAAATATATATAAGCTCAACAAAAATAACCAATTTTGTGGGACATGGACCAATCTTTTTTTCTTTTTTTTTTGAATTGCTTTTTATTAACTTTTCAGAAACTATACTTGAATAACTAAAAATACCAGTCTAAACATTAAATTATTGAATATTCATATTTGAAGTCTGGGATGTAGGGAGCAGTAGCTTAGGCAGTGGGGGGCGGGTATGGTTTTTTGGTTTGCTTACCTGCAGATCGTACTTTTTCTGGGATGTGACGGCAACAAGCGCCCCTGGTCTGTTGAGGTATGTCTCTGCTCCCTCTTTATTTGATATCCGAAACCTTTTCCTCTTCCTCTTTCTCTCACTCGGTAAATGGTTTTTGCAACCGTTTTCTCTATAAACCTTTTTCACAAAACTGTTTTGTGGGTCTTATGGAATCAACCTCTCTATGGGTAGAAATACCGGTAGAGGTAAGGTAGCCTACAGTTGGATCTCTCCAGACCCCGCGAAAACGGAACCCACACTGAAAGTTTGTTGTTGTTGTTGTTGAAGTCTTTAATATGTCAAAATGTTAAACCATCCTCTATCCAAATATTGTCGATGGACAAAGCCGAAGTTGGGA
Source organism: Selenicereus undatus (assembly GCA_017589665.1). Taxonomy (NCBI): domain Eukaryota; kingdom Viridiplantae; phylum Streptophyta; class Magnoliopsida; order Caryophyllales; family Cactaceae; genus Selenicereus; species Selenicereus undatus. The sequence continues at coordinate 112,409,863 of JACYFF010031955.1, read as the reverse complement.
CTCGTTACACTACAATTGAAGTGAAAATGTAATTTTGACATGCCAGACCAAGGACACCTTGTCTTTTCCCATGTGGAAAAATTTACTATTACTGTCTGCGTTTTCATTGCTTTGGGAACAACACAGAACTGTCTATTACATCATCTTAATATCATAATGCCCTCCTTCATGGTGAAATCAAATTACTATCTTTTTTCCAAGAGCGATCTGCTTTTCCAGAGAAAGATGGGCTGGCAACCTTAAACATAGTAATGAAACTATGGAAGTTCCGGCTAACACGACGTTTTTAGTTCAACCGAAATGTAGAGAGGATTTCCCTCAAACAAAGATAGATCGACGTGTCAAGAAAGAATGGAAGAAGTTTATATGCAACCACCTACAAGCTATAACAAGGCTTCTCGTAGTCAAGTTTGCAAACTACAGAAATCCCTATATTAGTTGAAATAGACTTCTAGACAGTGGAATCTTGAGTTGACCAAGTTCTTTATTGGAAAAGGAAATCCCTATATTAGTTGAAACAGGCTTCTACAGAAATCACAAAATATTAGTAGGCATATTGCTACCTCTAACTCTGACCAGACCAGACATTTCTTATGTTGTCCAACATTTAAGCCAGTTCTTGCAACAACCTAGTGAGTCTCATTACCAAGCTGCTTTACACATCTTGAAATATCTGAAGGGTAGGACCAACGAGGGTTTATACTATCCAGCAAGAGGTGATTTGTATTTGACAGTTTTTGTGATGCAAATTGGGGAGCTTGCAAGGCATTAGCTAGGTCTCTCTTAGGTTATTACATCTTCCTAGGCTCCTTCTTGGTGTCTTGGAAGAACAAGAAAACAAAAAACAATAGCAAAATCTTCTACTGAAGCGGAATACCAAGCAATGTTAGCCATTACTTTTCAATTGAGATAGATCTCACACTTATCACAGGATCTTTGCATTCCACTTTCCCTATCAATTACCATAGATTGTGACAACAAAGCAGCAATACATACAACTAAAAATCCAATGTTTCACAAAAGAACTAAGCATTTGACGATAGATTACCATTATACAAGAGACAAGTTAATTATCGAAAGGTTCCCCCCCCCCCCCCCTTTTAGGCTTGTTATATTCTTTTGAGGGAGCAATTGGCTGATTTCATGACAAAGCCTTTAGGAGGATTGTAGTATAATCACTAATCTTCAAGGTGGAAATGTTGGACTTTCCACCAATTCAACCTTGTGGGGTAGATGTAGACGTTAGCTAGTTGTTTCTGTTTGTTATCCATTAATATTTCAGCATAAGTTGTTAGATGAGTACGTGTGTTTATGCATTCTGGCATAGTAGTTAGATATTTGTCCTTGGAGGTTTCAAATTGTATATAAGCTAAACAGTTGCACATATATATTTACACGTATGAGGATAGCAATAATACATGCTTCAAGTTTTCCCTAGATTTTACATGTTCCTTGCTGTGATGTCTTGGTGCAAAAAAGTTGGCTAGTATTTACCTATATTTTACTTTTTCGGTTATAATATCTAACACTTTTTTGAAAACATTTAGGGTGTGTTTGGTAGGGGGGGAAATCATTTTCCATGAAAAATATTTTCCTAAGGAAAATGATTTTCCTCTTACATTTTCAGCTGTTTGATAGAATGGAAAATCATTTTCTTTCCACTTCATTTTTTTCTATTTGATAGAATGAACCCCCCGTCCTCACTTCATTTCTTTTTACCATCAACTCCCTTCCCTGCTCACTAATCTGACCCAACCCAGCCAACGAATTCTGTTTCTCTCTCCTCTTCAAAATCAAACCCAAAACATCAGTAAGAAATATACATAGTAACAAACCCAGCAAAAAAGAGAGTCAACATTAATGAATCTCATTTTTTTTACTATTCCCAGGGATTACCCAGTTTACTTTAAGTGATATTAAATCCAGATTAAAGAAAATGATGAACGGGGAGACGATGAGTGTCTCAGATTGCGAAGTTCTTTAAAAGGGCAATTGTAACAAGATAAGAGAACTCAAGAAATAATTACAGAGATTAACGATTGAAATCATCGATGAACATGATGAATATGAAGAAGATGAGAAGAATGAGAGACAAAATGAGAATGAAAATAGAGTGATTCTAGGCACAATTAAAAAAAAAATAGAACAAGAGACAAAATTGGGCAACGAAAAGTGAGCTTGGAAAATCGTTTTCCCTACTTTTTCAAGGAAAAACAATTTCCTTCAAATGGGGTAAAATGATTTTTCCCTCCTTGTTTTACCAAACGGCGTAAAATAGGAAAATTATTTTCCGGAAAAATGATTTTTCCCCCTACCAAACACACCCTTAGTAAATTTTGTATAAAACCGTCTCTTGTAAGATATATTGTGAGAATGATGATTTTATAGTGATATTAATAATAATTGGATTATGACATTTATGACATTTGTACTAACAAAAATCATTTGTACTAACACAATAGAATAGTATTGTTTACAGTGAATGTATGACATTTATTATTCATGGCCATGGGCTGGCCTTGCCTCATTCAATTCCACCACATGTCATGGCTTTTTTTCCGCCAATCTTCACCGCAATTCACAAATAATTTTATACAGGAAAAGTTCATAATTAAATTGCTGCTACTTTTTCTGTTTAAAAAAAGTTACCATTAAAAAGTATATTTTTTGAAAAAGATATCCATGTCACTTAATTAGTGCATTGTAATCGATATATTGAATTTTAATAAAGCGTGATAATACGATAAAAAGACTTAATTTGTTTTAGATTGGATTATTTATGTGGGATAAGTATAATAGTATAAAGTTATCAGAGTGGGTGTTTGAATTTAATGACATTATGATATCCATCAATATATATAGTTAGTAAATTCTTCAACATTACAATGACTGATTGATTGTTACTTAAGAGCTACCACATTTTTTTTAATGAAATAAAGCAGTATTTAAATTTAATAACACATAAATTTAACCCGAATCTAAATCAAGACAAATATTTTTTTGGCCGTAATTCATGACCCTATCATCACCTAGGGAAATGGTTATATCTTTCCAATAATCAATTAATTTTTTTTAATAAAAAGTAATATATAGAATTAGCCTCTTTATGAGTAGGATGTTTGCAGAAGTAAGGTTACTTACATGTAAATCTTCCCAGATCCCGCAAAAATGGAAAACACATTGAAAGGTAGCGATGTTGTTGTTGTAGTTTTATAAAAGTAATATATGGAAATTTTTATCTAAAGAACTAGGATTATATTGTTGCGAATTTAAACTAAGTATATGTGAGAAAATTCATAGAGGTGGTCTAATCTTGTAAATATATAATGGTTATCAATAGAAAAATGCAAAGTAATTTAAATCGTATAAGTGAGTCATATAGATGTTGAGAATTAGTAAACATCGGTAAGAAACAATAAAAGAAATAGGAAGTGATAATTAATATAATAAAACTGAAACAATTGTATGCTAAAATTAAGTAATTTAAAGTTTATATAAGTGAGTTTTAATAATTTTTTGGTTGAACAACATAAATTGTTAAACTCTCAAAAACTTGTTGATAAATTATGTGAAATCAACGCCAAATGTCACGGATAAAAGTTTCATACTGGAAAAGTGATTGGAGGGTATTGGGCTTATAAGCGGCGGTGCTGCACATCTCATTAGATCGGCCATATAGGGAGAGAGTAATGGCCCTCTGATACAAAGCATATATATATATACACACACACGTAGGAAAGGTGAAAACAAAGAAGAAAAACAAATTGCATGCGGCCAAAAATAGTGTCATGCAAAAATGCAATATTGCAATGTTTGGTCCTTTTTTGACTTTAATCCAACAGAAGTGATGTAAACGCGTTGGACAAGCAAAACATTCTCATGAAAAAGCAAACGCGGTGCAGTGGATTGTAATTCAATCACTCAATAATCAAATATAGTCATTTCGTTGTTTGTTAATAGGACCATAAAGCAGGGGGGGGCATACCCCCACCCACAGTGTGCTTTAATTCCCCTTTCTTACTAATAATTATAAGTAATTACTAATGAGGTCTTAATCAAGTGATTAAGATTGAAATTTTGAGTACATTAGGTCTCAGGTTCGATTTCCTTCCTCCTCCCATTGTACTGTATTACCTTTATAACTGATTTGAACCAACAAACTAATTATAATTAACCAGCTGGTTGCACATTTATGACGCATTTGTTTTACAAGGATTAATTTACTTATTAAATGTGTATAAATTGACAAGATGTTGATTGAAAGGTTTTCCCATGTATATTAAAACTTGAACTATGACTATTACAATGATTATTATAATAATCATCAAAAAATTCATATAATATGTAATCAGAGCAATATGTTATGGTAGGGGACGTAAGATATGTTTTAAAACTGGCATATAACTAGAGCTACATGTTTTATTAGGGAATTCTATAGGTTCCTCGACACTTCAAATTTTAGACATTACATTTTTAGGTTCCTATTTTGTATAGTCATAAATTTTTGTTCGAATTTTAAAGTTAGTAATAATTTATCTATTTATATTGTCCGAACATAATTTTGATTCGGAATTTTAAACTTGTTTGTTTGTCCAACCCGAAAACAATTAGGGGCATATTTTTTTCGACTTATCATAAGTACTTATCATCAACATTCAGTAGCTTTTATCATAATTCAACATAATTTACCACTGTTAAGTATTTATTGAAATTACCTAGTTATATTTTCTTCAGCTATTCAATATGTTTCAGCATGATTTAACATGTTTCAACAACTTTCAGTGTATTTCAGCAAATTTCATTATGTTTCAGAATGTTTTAGCAATAACCACTAAAAAAATACTTCTCATACCCTAAGTATATTCATCAATTTCTTGTCTGAGTTTTAGACACTCTCTAATTAATTTAACCCAATTTTAACCTGGATCCAAAATTTTGCGACCACTAACTCATCACATAATTCATATCATAAGCCAAGTTTATATGACCTGTTCAAGTACCTAATTTATAGCATTTCATTTAAATTATCTCGTAATAAAGTTAGAAAAAAAAGAGGGTACTATACACATAGAAGAAATACTGTGAAAGAGTGGAAGGAAAGGAGTATTGTTTCTTTTTACTGTTTATCCCCTCTCCCTTCCATTTTCCTTTGATGTTCATTTTCTATATTAGTGGGTTTGAACATTCTTCTTCTTTTTGACTTAGATGTGACCAAGCATCCAAAGTCAAATTAAAGTGAAAATATAAATTGACTATTGGAAATGATTTTAGAATTTTTGTAATTCTATAACGTTTTAGGACGTATGTGGATTGAAGTAGGTTGAAAAGCTGTCAATATAGCGTGAATTTTAATAGAATGAAATGTTTTAGTTTATATTAATACTCCTTCCTTCCCCTTTTTTTCTCTCCGTATCGTAAATATTTTTCAAGAATATTAAATTTTAACAAATTCAACTGATTTATTTTTCATAAATATCTCTTTGAAATGTTGATATTACATGCAGCTAGATAGCTGACACATAAATTTCATGAATTATGAGTATATGAACAACGCCACATGACTTTAAAAACTTAGTATTGTTCTTTATTTTTTCATAAACAAAAGTTTGAATATAAGAGTTTTCATAGATCTTTATAAATTAGTGTCATAAATAACAAAATGAACATGATTATCTAATGTGTAATAAAATGAACAGTGCTTTGAGATTTTATAAGGACCTGTTTTCTTCGACTTATTTTTTGAAGAATAAGTTCAGTTCAGAATAAGTTCAGAACTAGTTTTATTAATAAGTTCAAAATAAAATTCAGCAAATAAGTTCAGAATAAGTTCAGCAAATAGGTCCATAAATTTGTTCTATAATAAGTTTAAAATAAGTTCAGTAAATAAGTTTCAGAATAAGTTCAACAAATAAATTCAGAATAAGTTCAGATAAATTCAGTTCAGAATAAGGGTCTGTTCTCTTCAACTTATTTTTGGACAGAATAAGTTCAGATAAGTTCAGTTCAGAATAAGTTTAGCTTAGAAAGTTCATAATAAGTTCAAATAAGTTAAGTTTTGAATAGTTCAGAATAAGTTCAGTAAATAAAGTTCAGAATAAATTCAGTTCAGAATAAGTTCATACAAAATAAGGTGAAGAGAACAGGCCCTAAGTACAGTCAAAATAAGGCGAAGAGAACAAGCTCTAAGTAAAACTAAAATATCAATACTGTAAACACCGAAGATAATTAATTCAGTATATAAATGCCATGATTTATGAAAATCTGTAACACTCACTGCATACACTATAGTCCTACTGTAATACTCTGCACCACAAAAAAAAAGTTCAACTTTATGATCTAATTTCTCTGGCAGTCAGTGTTGTTCAAAAAAAAAAAAAAGCAGTCAGTCCAGATTTTAATCAGAGAGTAAATGATAAATCTATGACAAACCAAAGCATTTTATGTTAATGCAATGCAAAAATTTTCAAGATAAGATGACGTCATTAATTTGATTAAAGAGCAGGCAGAGAACCACTCATCACACAATTTATTTATTTATTTTCTCAAAAACGTAGCTTTTTTTTTTTTTTGTGATGAGTTTCAAAAACGTAGGATTAAGTAATTACATTTTGAGGGAGTTTGATTGTCTGTGTCCCAAAACAAAGGGAAAAGGGGGTGACCCCTCCACGTTCACTTCCCCTGTGTCTGGCGCCTTTTTTATTTATTAATCTTAATAAAAACCCTAACTACCTGTGTCTCTCACTCTCTCTTCTCTCCCAAGTTCTACTTACTAAATCACACTCATTCTCTCTTACTCTCTCTCCATCTGTTCCTTCTACAATGTGTAATCATTTTTGTGGGATTTTTGATTGAAAGAGGAAAAACTAGCACCTGGGCACCATCTAATTTCAATCTACTCTATTCTGGGGTTTCTGGGTCTGATTCCTTTCTTTCTTTCAAGATCTTGTCTTTTCCTATTTGCTTTGCTTTTGTCTATCTTTCTTTTTTTTTTTTTGGTTGAGTTTTGTGGGTTTTTGGTTGTGGTTTTTGTGATGTGTCATACGGAATGTGAATTGGGTTGCTGGGGATTTTGATTCCTTTCTTGGGGTGCTACTTATCATTTGGTAGCAGTTGTTATTGTTATTTTTTTTAAAGTGAGCAGCTTTCCCTTTGTGCTACCCCCACTTTTCTTTTCTAAATTCCCTCTATCCCTTGCCAATGATGAGTGTAAGCTCATAGATTTAATTAATCATCCAGATCTTCTGCAAATTCTGATTGTCAGAATCTCCTGTGGGGTTTGGAGGGGGGGGGTGAGGGAGAGGAGAAGTCAATGCTCATTGAAACCAAATGTATGATTGATTGATGATATCTTCATTATTACACTTGTATTTCTGGCGAGTGAGTAAAAATTAGGATTTATTTTGTGCAAGGAATAACTTCTTTGAAGTTACTCTACTCTCTATTCTTGATTTTGAAGCCATTTCTCAATTTGGGTTATTTAGTACGGCCCCAGTAGAGCTTAAGAGCAACTGTTTGTGTCAGTGTCGATTGGTCATTTTATGTACTGATTTTGAGAGGTTTTTGACAGGAAATAGCTGATTTGCTGCTTGAGCTGTAGTGGGTAACAGTGAACATGAAGGAAATTTCAAGTGGGTTTTTGTGGTTGGTGTTGTTTTTCCAGTTGGTTGTTATCAGGGCAGAGATTTACATAGTGACACTTGAGGGAGAGCCTGTTGTAAGTTACAGAGGGGGTGTGGATGGTTTTGAAGCCACTGCTTCTGAGTCTGATGACAAGATTGATGTTACCAGGTGATTTTGCTCATTTATTATTGTGGGCGAATGTTTCTCTTTGATGTACTGTAGTTTTATTACATGAGCCAGGTTACTCAATTCCTTGAGGATGGCTAGTTTTGAGAACTCGATCTATCTTTTGGTCGAATGTGGAGTGTCCAATTGGTATCCCACCGAAGTGTATAATAGAGTTGGCAAAACTGACATGTACCTAGGCACTTGATCTAACTCATACTCAAACCTGAAATTTGACAAGCTTGGTTTGGTCTAGACCCCGAATTGAACCAACCTGAAATTTTAGTTACCATTACTGCTTGTATTTTGTTTGGCAAACTTATTGGACAAATCAATGGTGTACTTGAATGAATGACTCAAAAGTAACCCGTCTGAACCTCATCAGAATGACCTCTTTGTCAGGTAATAGTGTGGGACCTAGGCAGAATTTGAATTCGAATTGAAAGTTTTTGAGTAGAATAGATGATGAATGAAGAATGGCCAATCGATTACTTGTGAAACATTTATGCTTTAGCTAAGATTTATTTCTCAATATATAGCCTTCTTTCTGTCAACAGTGACATTAACTTGGCACGTGAAATGCCGCGAGTGTTGAATTTTGTGCATCTAGTTTGTTTCATATAGACTGGGTTGCAGCATTGAAAGTTTACATGCTTATTTTCTTTGATTGGGTGTCTGGCAGTGAGGCAGTCATATCATATGCGCGCCATCTCGAAAAGAAACATGATATGCTTCTTGGATTGCTGTTTCAAGGTGGAACTTACACCAAATTGTACAGCTATCGGCACCTTATAAATGGTTTTGCAGTCCATGTATCACCAGAGCAGGTGAAAATAAACGTTCATATTGTCACCTCATAGCTTAGCACTATTGTGGATTGCTCTTCGGATGTAAAAGCTCATGGTCATAGTATACATGATTTTTTGTTTTTAAAATTTTCATTCTGATTTCTTATGTAACCACAATTTGTAGTAGGCAGAAATCCTTAGACGAGCCCCTGGAGTTAAATCAGTGGAGAGAGATTGGAAAGTGAGGAGACTTACTACACATACCCCACAATTTTTGGGGCTTCCAACGGAGGTATGGCCTACAGGAGGTGGTCATGACAAGGCAGGAGAGGACATTGTGATAGGATTTGTGGACTCAGGAATATATCCCTACCACCAAAGCTTTGCGGCACATGAAATCGAACCATATGGGCCTGTTCCAAAGTACAGAGGGAAATGTGAAGTTGATCCTGATACAAAGAGGAGTTTCTGTAATGGCAAGATTGTTGGTGCTCAGCATTTTGCAAAGGCTGCTATAGCTGCTGGAGCTTTCAATCCCTCCGTTGACTATGCTTCACCAATGGATGGGGATGGACATGGAAGGTTAGACCATGGCCCTTCTATTTGCTATTTGGGTGGCCCATTTTTTTTGTTTAATCATTTCGTGTCTAAGTATTTATTAGACTTCATTTAGTGAAGTTTTTGTGCCTATGGGAATCTATCCCTATGTAAACAATTGAAGAGGAATGTTCCGTTGTTTATGTTGCTTTCAATGTGATACTGTGAGTGTCCCTAAGAACATCACAAAATTTTCTTCTTCTTTGCTCTATTGTAAGGAGGTTTGGGAACTTCTGTGTAGTATGCCTTGCTTTGAGCCTTTCCGCCTGTTTCCATTTTCGTAGCTGCAAAAGATTTTGATGTGTTTAGTTGATTGTGAATGCAATATTCAGCCACATAGCTGCTATTGCTGCTGGAAACAATGGGATTCCTGTGAGATTGCATGGATATGAGTTTGGAAAGGCAAGTGGTATGGCTCCTCGTGCCAGGTGAGAATAAGAAATGCGATGAGGCTAAGAACTCATTGAGTTTTTCTCTGCATATGGGGAAACAATTCTCTTTCTTTTCTGGTTGCAGAATTGCTGTATATAAGGCTCTTTACAGATTTTTTGGTGGATTTGTGGCTGATGTAATGGCTGCCATTGACCAGGTAGTTTCACACTAGTATTTATGTAGCATAATGTTTTACTGATTTAGAATTGCATCTGCATATTTGGGATCAATCTTGCGGGAATCGATACGTCATGCTTGTTATATGTTGGGGCATTTGACCATGTGACTTGTGCAATCAACTAGAAATGTATTTAGTTTACAAATACAATCTGCTTGGAGTTTCAAAGCCGGTCGTCATGGTCTATGTGCTTCTGTGGCTGTATCTTACTTATTTGCTGGTGGATTACTAATGATTTTTTTCTGTTATATTTCAAGAATCTCTTCCTAACACTCAAAATGCGGCGGAAATGGGAAACTCCTTTTAACCCCCCCCCCCCGGGTGCATTTCAGAAGGGGCAGATTGACAGCCAATGCTGAAGTCCTTGCATTATTTTGAATTTAGAATCCTTGAGAGTTCCTTGTTCATGATTATCGTTAAGGTCCTTCAAACTTGTGACCTTTGCATCCCCCCCTGCCTTTTAAGCTTGATGGTTTCTTATACGCGGTCTTCTACTTGTTTGTTCATTCAATTGCCACCTGTCAGTAGATATTTCTTTTGTGCGTCTTGCTTGTGCCTTTTCTATTTAATGCCATTTGTATATATTGTGCAAAGGGAGAGAGTTACCCATTGTGGATCATATGACTGTTGTTATTGTTTAGCTATGTATAGTATCTCACATGGCTTCTTCTAGACCTTACTGCATCACCTAGCCTCTAGAGTGTCAAGATAGCCCGATCAAAGAGATGAAGTATTTTATTAGACAATATAATTCAGTCTTTCGTGTTTTTGTTGGTTCCATAGTTTAGACTGACCCTATCCACTTTTACAGGCGGTTCATGATGGCGTTGACATCCTCAATCTTTCAGTTGGGCCAAATAGTCCGCCAGCGGCTACGAAAACAACCTTTCTGAATCCTTTTGATGTTGCACTTCTTTCAGCTGTGAAAGCGGGTATCTTTGTTGCACAGGCTGCTGGAAATGGAGGTCCTTTCCCTAAGACTGTTTTGTCTTACAGTCCATGGATAACATCGGTTGCTGCTGCAATTGATGACCGTAGATACAAAAACCATCTTTTCTTGGGTAATGGAAAAATATTATCCGGAATAGGGTTATCACGTAAGTTCTTCTCTTACCCTTTTTTCCCCTTAATTTTTGTGTCAGCCCCCTTCTTACTCCAACTGAGCAATAGTGAATAGTTTAATTGCTTGAGTTTCTACCGACTACCGGTGAGACCGTTGTTGCTGAAAACTCTCTCTGGTAATTTTTATACTTTCATCTCGTGTAATCGAGTCCGTAGAGCTCTAGAGAAGCTGCTTTGCTTTGCAATGATTGACTTCATATCCTATTCTTGACAATAAAATTCTTGCACCAGTGACCTGCATGTTTGCTACTTGAGGAATCATACTCGACAGGAAGATGATAATGAGGATATCCTATTTAGATTTTGAATGAGTGGATGAAGGCACAGTTTTCTTATTTCCTTGTTCAAATGCGGTTCACTTCTTACACATAGCAATGCTTCATGAATTTACAAAAATAACAGCATGTTACCTTTCGTCATAGTAGATTAGCTGCATTTCTGTTTAATAATACTCTGTTAAATTTTAACGATCTTCTAGTGTGTATTGATGAATGAGGACTTTCAGGTTTTGATGCTTGTAATTGTTGCGTCACTCTTTCCCATATTTCATTCTTACATAGTCATTTCTAGTCCTGATGAAAGGATGTATTGTCCACACACCTTTACGTGGATCTCTAATTGCCTCTGAAGTTGACAAATGTTTTTTTGCCGATTGCAGCTGCTACTCATCCAAACAAAACTTATGCCCTTGTTTCTTCCAATGATGTATTGCTGGATTCATCAGTCATAAGATTCAGTCCTTCTGATTGTCAAAGACCTGAAGTTCTGAACAGAAGATTGGTTGAGGGAAACATTCTGCTATGTGGTTACTCCTTCAACTTTGTTGTTGGTACAGCATCAATCAAGAGGGTCTCTGAAACAGCGAAGAGTTTGGGTGCTGCTGGTTTTGTTCTTGTTGTAGAAAACATCACTCCTGGAACAAAATTTGATCCTGTCCCTAGCAGCACTCCAGGGATTGTCATCACTGATGTCAGCAAGTCCCTGGTAATGTCTCTGTGGTCCAGCTTCCATCTGTTACATGAATGATTTTTGCAAGTAGTAGGAGTGATATCAGTCTAATGCTAATACAGATGTGTTCCATCTGAATAGATTTTGACTAGTGTAACTTAGGCTTGGCCATACCCATTGTCAGTGTCGAGTACTCAACATGCATCTGGATATCGGAGTTTTTGAAGATTGTTTTCCCTTATTCAATAACACTCAGCACCTGGGGAAAGAGGGAACTGAATTCTTTGGCTAATGCACATATTATAAATCACTATTTTTACATGTAGTGGTTTTTTGATTTTCAATGGCCCACAAGAGTCTTTGAGAGAGAAGGATGTTGCCTGAGGCTTGTAATCTCTCTTTACTGGAGAGATGTCCAACTTTGATTGACCGAAAATTTTGGTGTAGGTTCCTTTTGCAACTGGTGGCTGTGTTTGGTCGTTTGATTGACAACTGCCATTTTGCAGCATTGGTATTTACCAGTGGGAAGGTTCTGCCTTCCCTAAGCCATGGCATTTTTGTCGCTAGGGTTCTAATTTTTCTCCCCCTGGTGCTCAGGAGCTCATAAACTACTACAATATCTCCACTTCTCGAGATTGGACTGGACGAGTGAAGAGCTTTGCAGCAAAAGGTAGCATTGGCGATGGATTGAAGCCAATACTTCACAAGTCAGCCCCGCAAGTTGCATTATTCTCTGCTCGAGGTCCCAATATAAAGGATTACAGCTTTCAAGATGCAGATCTTCTGAAACCTGATATCCTGGCTCCAGGATCTCTCATCTGGGCAGCATGGGCTCGCAATGGAACAGATGAACCCAATTATGAAGGTAAGTCCATTTGCCATATGATCATTTCCCTTTTCACATTTTTTGTTCTTCAGTTACAGCCCTCAACTGCGGCCAAGTACTGAATTTCATTTCCAAGTATATTTTAGTTCAAGAACTTGGTACAAAATTCTGAAGGGCTAAAGCTTAGTATAGAGCTAGCTTCTTCTTGTCACCCTATGATCCTTGGACTTGGGTGCCCACACAGCATTCAAAAAGGATACATGTGTTCTACTTTCACACTTGGCTTTTTCATGGAAAGAGGTGGGGTTTTAGTGTAATTGAAGAGCCCCATGTCCAAGTGTGGTGGGCATGTGTACTCCTAGAAAGACTAGAAATGAGAATCTGGACTAGTTCACCCTTTCTCGGCTGTGAAGATGTCATTAGGAGAGAAGCTAGCCCATCTTGAGTAAGAGGAATGGTGTCTAAGACTTGAGAGTAGACTTGAAAACTGGCCTGTAACCCCTTACTTAGACCCAGACAGCCCTAAACAAGACCAGGCCAGTGCCTGAAATAAGACGATCCAATTTTGACCCGCACTCCTGATGACCTCCCAGAAACTGATCTGAAGCTGCATTTTCCTGACTAATGTTGCTTGTATTTTCAATGTTAACTTATCAGATGAAAGGATAACCACCCTGTTACTGTAGCTCGGAGATTAAATGACACAACACAAATAGAAATTCCATTAACCATAAATGTAGCTCGAATTTAAATGATCCAGTTCGGGTAGAAATTCCCACTGGCCCAAGCATGACTTGATCCAATTCAACCCAACCCAACTCCAAACTGAACAACCCATTTGCCGGCGATTAGTACATGGACCCGGGAGCAGTAGTCTCGAGCATTTTAGTGTTTTTGGTTTTTTGGGGGGGGGGGTGGTTTGAGGCATGAAAAAGGAAAAGGGGAGAATTGGGGGGCATGTGAGAGACGGGCGTACATGCCCAGGAGTATTAAAAAATTTGCATCCATTTGCCAGCTCTAGCTGATGAATACTATAATTGATGAAGTTGACTTTTTCTCTACGCAGGGGAAGGATTTGCTATGATATCTGGGACAAGCATGGCTGCACCACACATCGCTGGGATAGCTGCTCTCATAAAGCAGAAGCACCCTCGATGGAGCCCTGCTGCTATTAAGTCAGCTTTGATGACCACGACAACAACAATCGATAGAGGAGGTGGACCACTTCAAGCACAACAATATACCGGATCGTCTGAGGAGACAACCTTGGTAACTGCTACACCTTTTGATTATGGGAGTGGGCATGTTGATCCCCGGGCTGCTCTAGACCCAGGACTCATATTTGATGCAGGTTTGTGCTGATGTTTTCTTTATTGAATGTATTTTTTCAGCTATCATGCCAAGAGTCTGAGCTTATTCCTGCTGATAACTTGACTGATATAAACTTTTCATTCAGTACCATCCAATCCAATATCAAAATACTAAATTTCTGGATCTAATTGCCATCATTGAACTTGCTCTTAGTCAGTCTTGATATATTCCATGCTCAAAAAAATTGAGATTGGAGGGAAAAGGAGGAACCTCTAAGTGAACATAGTTTACATTGCCGTGGGAGATCGAAAACAAATAAATATATCTAAAAGTGGACCTTTCAGATAGCTCATTCAGGTCAATCAAACTTTGGCAGAGGTCAGAATAGGTTGATGTAACATTCGGTCGGGTGGGGGGATTAAAGAGGATATTTTGGGTTCCATATGAATCAGTTTCGGGTTTAGATTCGGTCATTTTGGTTTCTGTTCGTACACAGATTCTTGTCGTTTTCCCCATAAGCTTCTCAAGAAGCAGCAATGACTATTTGGTCCACCAACTACAGCTTGCTGCAAAATTGGGTTACCTTTGGTGTGGGTTCGGTTCTGTCCTTTTAGATAATTCAAATTGGGCGATTTCGTAATGCGTTTTGCTACATTTAACCAAAAGTGAACTGAAAATTATGACTGTGCTTGTGGTTATTTGTGGCATTCTAAATTGTGCATTGTATAAATTGATTTCTACTGAACTTAATGTTACTTCATTTGATTTTGCAGGTTACTCCGACTACTTGGGATTCTTATGCACCACACCTGGAATCAATGCCCATGAGATAATGAACTACACCCATTCACCTTGCAACTACTCCATAGGCCATCCATCAAATCTAAACACACCCTCAGTAACAATCTCCCACCTTGTCGGAACCCAAACAGTTACAAGGACAGTCACCAATGTGGCTCATGAAGAGACCTACACGATCACAGCAAGGATGGCCCCAGCTATAGCCATTGAGGTTAGCCCACCTGCCATGACTCTCTTGCCAGGCGCTTCTAGAAAGTTCTCCGTGACCCTAACCCCCCGGTCCTTGACTGGGAGCTACAGTTTTGGTGAAGTTCTTTTAAAAGGAACACGAGGCCACAAAGTTCGAATCCCAGTAGTGGCAATGGGTTACAAGCGATAGATAGTTTAGGAATGAAAGGCATGAGCTCGAAACTTATGGTATTCTTTATATGACTTGAGAATAAGATTATGAATATCAAAGTTTGGTTCGCGATATCCGAGGTGGGGAGACTCACTAGTTTCCTACTAGGGTATTAGTGTATTAATTTTTTTTGGCTAATCTTTGTTGTAATATTAGGTGTAATACTATTGTATTCCTATAAGTAGATTATGTTAGCTTTAGAATGGCCCTCTTCCAAATGGGCATTTCCTTTGTAAAGGAGCTAGTGAAGCACTTGTGTGATGTGGGGAAGTGAAGAGAAGGGGAAAAACAGTGTTGTAAGTTCCATCAATCAGTTTGTAATATGAAGAAAATATGTTCCATTATGTGGACAGTTTTTTTGCCTCTATTATGAAGTTACTCATTGTTCTTTATCCATATGGCAATTTTAAATTTCACTTTTGAAGGGGAGCCTTGGAGCAACGGTAAGATTGTCTCCGTGTGATCAAAAGGTCACGGGTTCGAGTCGTGGAATCAACCACGGACAAAGTCAGGTTAGGCTGCCTACAATTCACCCCTTGGGGTGCGGCCCTTCCCTGGACCCTGCGTGAACGCTCGATACTTGTGTACCGGACTGCCCCTTTTACTTTTAGTTGTGTATTGTATCATTTTCTCATGGCTATATGTATTTCTTTTTCACGGTGGTACTAATTTATCTATCGAATCGAAAACCATGGCCTTACACTACATTCTCACTTGGGCAGAGTGATTATGGGTTGGATGTAGCAATCTTATCCTAAATTACAAAATTATCGAAAAAGCACTTACTGTACAGCACTTCTTGCGAAGGAAATTAAGGATAATTTATGGGTTTTTTTGGTTGCTTCAATCCACATTCCTACAAGCTAAAACTTTGGCCAAATTAGTTTTTCCACTATACACAAAGTTAACAAAGACTATTTTTTCTACACTATCAAATTATTTTTCTTCCATTTTGGAACTAATTGTATTTAAATTATTTCTAAAATTTAAATACTTTAGCTAATGTGTCAGTATAAGTTAATTAAACACAAAAGGAGTGATTCATTGTAATAGTTGGCATGGAGTGAGAATAATACAGTTAATCGGCAACGAGTGACTATTATATTTACATTTTTTTTTTTGGATAAATATGTATACATTTATAATTAAAAAGAGCTGAATATTATGCTCAACAGATGTTGACAGGTATACCCTGCAGGGATGAGGGGCTGAACACTTTAATCTAGAATCAAAATTGTTGTGGGTATCACCTTACAACTTTCGAAGGCCTTAGCTGATTAGATTAGCTAGAGACTTATGGTGAGCTTAACTGGTAAAGGGAGTAATCAGACTTGGGAATTGAAGAGTGATTAGAGGTTCATATGTTACCAAAGAAACTAAGCAATCAATGTCAGATGAGTATGCATATGGCTTTTGAGGTGGTGTTCTCTTAAGAGCTAACCCAGTGGTGAGTGAATTTTTTGGCTTATCGGTGGAGGTCTACTATTGTCAAATCAGTCTTTTTTTCAATTTTTTACGTCACAATCCTTACTCTCTCTAGAAAAGGCTCACAATTTTACCTCACTAAATAAAATAATACCCATGGATCCATTGTTAATACACAACTTTATTTTTCGAATAAAAAAAGAAAAATTAATAAAAAATATTTTAAAAAATAAAACAAACCTCACGAGTTGGCTCCCGCAGCCGAGTCTCCCCGCGAGTACACATCACGAGGCGTCCGTTGCAGCAGCTTCCTCGCCTCGCCTCACCTCTTTTCTCTATCAGAGCAAGGCTAGCGCTTTCCTCGCGAAGGAAAAGGAAGATAGAGAAACGCGAGTGAGGCAATTATTTGCTTCCAACAGGCGCCTCGCATCCCGTGCCTCCCGAGGAGGCTTGCAAAGGTGAGGAGGCTCCCGGGCCTTTCATTAGGTTTTTTTTAAAAAATGTTTTTAATTAGTTTTTATTTTTTTTTAATTCTAAAAATAAAGTTGTGTGTTGTAGAGTGGATCCATGAGTATTATTTTATTTAGTGAGCCAAAGTAGTGAGCCTTTTATTGGAGAGAGTGAGAATTGTGAGCAAAAAAATTGAATCACAAATTGATGTGGCAGGAGTAAGCTCCCACTAATAAGCCAAAAAATTGACTCACCGATGATAATGCTCTCATGCTTTTCCCCCTTGTGAAGCCACCGTTGGAGGGGCTCTAAATATCCCTCTGTGGATCTGTGTAGGATTTCAGACTATTGCCAGGTTGAGGCATGATAGATGAATCAAGGTCTCCCTGTTGACACATTTGAAGTGGAGATATGTATGTCAGAATTGCAAGGCATGTGGTTGGCAGTTTTGTGTCATTATAGGGTGAATACGTCAAAATTACTTCTACAAGTACAGGTACATTTTGGTCACAAACTACGGATAGCTGTACTTCAGGTTTTAATGTGTACCTTTTGACATACTATTTAGATTTGGAGGTCTCTTCACATTTTCATATTAGATTTTTTGCTGTGCCTGTTCTTTAAAAAAATTAATAATTACATTTGGTCTTATTGAATATAATTTCAGTCTTTTTATCACTGTTGTTTGCTCTCATTATGCAGATGGGACTGACAACAGATATTCTTAAAATGTAATTTATTTTTTGGATAAAAACCAAAAGGTAATTTCGTGATTCCTAAACCATAGCTTATTTATTTTAATTTTTGCACAATTTCATATTGTTAGGCTAAAATTGTGCTTATTATTATCACACTCATTACACCCCTCTTTCAACATAAATGATTGAATTGTATATGATTTCGAATCCCTCCTTTCTCTCCCTTTTCTTGTGTTTTTCTTTCTTAGATCCCTCTACTTTGTCTTTTCCCCTATCAAAGTCACTATAGTTTGCTCTCGGTCCCAATGTTGTTTTAAAGAAAAGTCAGTAGTCTTATATAGGAGTGGCAGTGAGTCGGGTATTCATTGGGTCGAGTGAGCTCCTTTAAAACAGGGTCAATAAAGGATCGGGTCAATAATGACCTGGGTCAATATTGGGCCGACCCATTAACGTATATTAATCGGTCGAGCAGGGTCAAGTTGGCTCATTATCGACCAATTTATTAACCCGTTATTTTTTCAACCTACTTGCCATATTAATTTATATGCTATAATTAGTTAAGCTTGTTACCAATATTTTATGGGTTGATAATTCCATTTTAAAAATAATTATCATACAGAGTTATTTTATACAAGTTTATTCCATTTTAAAACATGTTAAAAGCGGGTTACCCATGAGTCGACCCGACCCGACCCGAACCATTTATTTACATGAAAATTCCTTCTCAGCCCAAATTGTTACGGTCAACCATGACCCGACCCTAAACCGACCTGATTTGGTCCATTGTCTACCCCTAGTTTAGAGGTTAGTTAATGCCAATCAAAGTCACTGTTTCTTCACTTCTTGCCCAAGCTTTTCAAATCCATCTTGGCCATGCTTTTCAAATCCATCAGAGATGCTCCAAACAAAATTCACTTCTACGGCCATGCAAGGGTAGTGTAGGCTGTGTAGCTGCATAAATTTATCCACGGCCTAAAGTCTCCGGAAGTGTTGAGTTCCCCTTCCCTCCATCACTGGTGGGACTCATACATGAATGAAAAAAACATAATCACCAAAGCCATCTTATTGCTGCACTGAATTGGATCAGACGGTGAAGTCTTCTTTTGCATGCTATGCCTAAGCATAGGTGAAGAAAAAAATTAGCAAGTCATTTAATATGTACACCACGTACATTCTTCTACCATTACAATCAATGGTATTTGAAAAAGGAAGATTGTGGGGGACTTTGTGTGGCATTTGCAAAGCAAATTATTGACTTCCTAAGCATAGCCAAGGGTCTTGACTCTCTATAAAATGGGGGCTTCAGATGATTAGCTAGGCATCCCACAAAAATGGAGAAATACCAACTGTTACAAAAATTTGGTGAGAGTAATTTTGTATTCCATCCTAAGAGGGTGAGATATTGAGCGTACCCTCTAATTTATTAGAGGGATAATTTGTAATCCTACTATTTCAGATAGTGGAAGTATTTTTCTTACCTACGGTCCCCTGGTTTTTTCCTTCGTTTTGGAGAGTTTTCCATGTAAAAATTCGTGAGTCTCCATATGCTATATTTTCATAATTTTTATTGCCCATGTTAAATTATACAAAGAGAGAAAAGGAACCGCTTTTGCTATGTTGACCCGACTTTTCCCAACAGAAAGAATCATCTCCTAGCAAACCAAAGTTTTGATATGTTAAGCCCACAAATGCACCTGCCAGCAGCTCTAATAGTATGTTCGAAATATTTCCAAATTGATGGGAGAATTCAGCCGTTATATGTCAAGGGTAGTTTGACTCCAGTTAAGATGTCAAATTTAACAAATCAATTTGATTTCTTGGGATACTGTTCAAACAAACAAAAAAGTTTATTATCCGGGACCAAATTGCTAATCCAACTTCCAATCCTCCTCAATTGATGAGATTGAACAAAACATGCAAAACCCCCCATAGGGTTTTGAGCAACAACCCAAACAACTTATCATTGCAAACTGAGATTTCCTGGAATGGCAAAAATTCGGGTTCTAGTGAAATCTGGATTGAACAAAATCAAACAATGTCTAAAATTCAAACAAAATATCTAGGATCGTACCCGGTTCTTTCAAGATAGGACAAATTTGACAAAGTTAAATTCGGATCGAAATTGATTTCAAACAATAGAAATAGGAGACAACTCATATCCAAAATAAAAATTCGGACAAAAATTCATAACCGTACCTGGTATTTGTTGGATCTGATAAATTCATGTAATCGGGTTGGACTAAATGTTGCCAACCCTTCAGATTTATGCAACCAGGGCAGAATCATTTGAGGCCCGAAAGGGAAGGAAAGAAGACAGAGAAATGACCAAACTTCACTGTTCCATTAGGAAAATTTTCAAGACAGAAATGCCCAAACCGACAAAAATGCAGTAGAAAATCACAGATTCTACAGTACACTGCAAAGTTCTATACATAGACCATACCAATGATTCAATGAATTGATTGTCCTGGGGCAGCTTCATGGTCATTGTCAGCCTTCCATATTAACATAAAAGATAGATATTTGCGGGTGCTTTCATTCACAAGTCACAAAATTCTTTCATTTTGAGCAGTAGATGAGCAGACAGAAGAAGTGAATGAGCAGCCTTGTAAACTACATGTACCATCAAGCGATTCAAGCTATAAGACGTTACTGCGTGGATAGCAAATTTCTCAGTTTTGAAATTCATATCCCAGCATCAATTCATCAGATTCAACAAGCTATCGTAGTATCAAGATCAAGGATACAGTAAAGTTCTGCTCCATACACTTTTTTACAATAGAGCTCATGTCATTGTAGTATCAGCACTCCTGGGATGTGACTCTTGAGTTTCTGTCAACTCAAAAAGAAATTGCACAATGGAAGCCAATGGTGACCTATATGTTGAGGGGTCATTTGTACCGAAGGAAATACAGAAACCATATTCTCATACAAGCCCTACTGATCCAACAGTCAACAACTCCCGTTTTAGCTTGAAAAAGATTTTGAGCCGGCTTCTATTGATAGGATCAGACACATCAGGATGACGGGGAAAAGTAGCCAATGGAGCTGATGTGGCAGTAGATAGTACCCGAATAGATGACACAGTAGCAGGTAGAAGACTAGGTGTTCCCACAGCAGACGGAACTACATTGGATGGATGATAATTTTGAGTCGGCTTCCCTAAGTTTGAAACTTTGTTTGCATGGTTCGTTTCTGCCTGAAGAGAGCACAGCAACCAAATAAAACAATTCATCAGCAAAATATCAGAGCAATACCATATGCCTCTTGGCATAAAACCACTGCTACCAATATAATCCTATGAAGGTTAACTCAACGTTCTTTCCCAACGAGCCTAAGAGAAAAGAAAGATCAGATGGATCCCGTGGTCATCAGATTACTAACAATAGTATTCATAATGTAATTACAGGAAGCAGAAGTTCATGCATTATGGAGTCCTCCATGATGCAAATGCCCTCCAGTTGCATCAATTTTGGCTTCCACGTAACACAGGATAGCAGAACAAAGCCAGCAATCGCTTTCATCAGCTAGCCATCTCTCTTCTGCCCCCCCCCCCCCTCTTACCTTTCTAGCCCATGCAATCTGGAGTGGGGAAACAATATTGTGTCAAGATCTCTTGGCCTAACCCTCCACCCCCACCCCAAAAAAACTACAATTGCATCAAGCTCGCAGGAAAAATTCAGATTATTAGATAAAGAAAGGGAAAGTAGTGGGGAGAAGAAGCGAAGGGAAAGAACTGCAATTGCATCAAATGCACAGGAAAAAATTCGGAGTATTATCGTGTCTCAGCAAACCTCCGCATCTCTACGTAAAAACATGAAACATAATATATGATACTCCATAGTCAAGCAATTGGCAGCAGCAAGAGCAGCAATGATGAACTCAAATACAGGGTTCGATTTGGATAACTAAGATATCCCCAACCCATACCCTCCCGAGCGGCAGTGGGCGGAAGGACTAAACAATATGCAATGACTTCAGCAAAAGTTGAAGTACTCATTCAACAGAAAAATTGAATCAAGCCTTCAGGATAAGCACAGTGAAGAAGTTTGAAAAGGAAGTATCGTGACATCACTGCACTTAGAAGCTGGAGATGGCTCAAGTGGTCCTTCCATCACTTCCATTGATAGAGCAGGTTCAACTTCCTCAAACTCACTGCATGTAAGAAGCCAATATTGAAGAATTATGAAGAGTAACACAAACAAATGCTTTGAACAATAAGTTACACCAATATTTTTACATAACATGCATCAATCAGGCTTGGAATTGTAAGCAGAGATAATAACTCAGTACAAAGTACATAAACAACCGGTTGGGGGTTGGGGGGGGGGGGGGGAACACTATATCGTTCATGTTTGGTATGAGATATATGATCATCTCTATCCCAAAGCATTCTCTATCTCTGACCAAAATTAAAAGATCATGGTACGGGGATGTGTGTTGCTACATGGCTTCCAGATCGAGGTCACATTTGCAATATGCAAATCACCTGATGCACGGAGTGACAGACCGGAAGGGCAGATGATTTGAGAGAATTAAGTTACACAAGCCTTAGAGAACCCAAAATTAGTAAAGCATTCAGTATGCAGAACTCCATTATTTTCAAAGGCAACACCTCCATTTTGATATATTATCTTGAGTTCACAATGGTTGTTTCCAAAAGAACATAGAGCTAGAAACAGTTTACTTCTTACTACTGCTTGACAAAGAAGCATAGAATGGTGTAGCAACACATTTTGCCTCGTTGCACAAGCTACAGCTGAAAACCAAGGCCGGGGAGAGGGGGG
>JACYFF010031955.1:112364727-112382315 GCA_017589665.1 Selenicereus undatus | reverse complement strand
TGTCGGAAACTCTAAGGCTTTGATCAGAAATACATGAAAATATATGCATCTTAATTCTTACCTTTTTGAATTGAATAATTTCAAGGCGAATAAAGTATTTAGAAATAGTCCATTTCTTATATTGCAAGAAACAAGAAAAGTTATATTTTGCTTTTAAGACTTGATAAATTTAAGAATTTACATGTTAAGATCGACATAATATATGTTCCTTTTTTTGTAAAAGCTTCTGAAAATTAGTCTCTAATTTTACTAAGATAAGATTATATATATTTAAGCTTTCAATTCTCAAAATAGGATCGACATAATATGTCTTATAATGTACTTGAATATTTATGAATATTTGAAACGAAACATCATTCTTTATTTCATAAATCCTCAATACATGGATAATTATGTCCATCACGCATTTAGATACATCCAAAAACTAAGTCCTACCAAAGCGTCTCTAGGAATAGGCTTATTTATAGGATCAATTATCATTCTACTTGTAGATATATACTTAATTGCAAGCTCTTTTTCTTTTATGACGTTTCGAACAAAATGATAACGTCACTTAATATGCTTGGTCTTTCTGTGGAGCTTTGGATCCTTAGAAAATTGGATAGCAGCAGTATTGTCGCACATCATTTCTTTGTGATCATCAACTCTAGGAGTGTTCTCAATTGTCGAGTCAAAATCAAATCCGATAATAGGTTACAAGTCGCATGCTAGTTTACAACTTGCCTGTTTTACTCTTACGAAATCTCAGTCGTCGTCTCCTTTCTTCTGTCGACTGTCATTGATGCTCAATGTCTACATTTCCAGTGTTCAACATCCACGCTCATGCGATGTTTTGAATCTGTTTTACAGTGTCAATATTAGAACTGATAATTAGACTTGAGCATTACTAGTGTGTGAAGGCTAATTGTGTAACGTCTTTCAATAATCCCATATTTGGGAACCGGTTCAAGATTGGGTGGACCTTGGCCCAACTTTACTCCAGGCCCATCATTCACATTCAATGTTTAACCTCATAAATCTATGTGAATGGTTGGGGCTCTGCTGAACATCAAATGACCATTGTCAACTGCTTTCATTGAAGATGAGTTCCAAAAAGAAAGAAGTATAAGGGAATATAAAATTTTAGGAGTATAGAAAGGAGTAATTGCTAAGAAGAAAATGACAAATGTGATTTTTTTTGCCGTTATTAATTAAAAACTATATTATTATGTATTAAATTTAAAAAATATTATAATTAATAATTGAATGGAGGTTGTTATCACTTATAAATTGAATAAAATTTTGAAAGTATATTTTACAATTACATTTAAGGGTTTATCAGTTTTGGACACAATCCAAAAAAAATAAAATAAAATAGAATTGGAACTGATACCAATCACAATTTAAGAAGGGATATTAGTAACAACAAGACCGATTTTAAGAAGTTTGGAAGAGACAAACAAACAAGAAGGCAAGTGCACGTCCCGGGCTCCCAATTAGGCTCAAAGCTCGGTTCATGAGCTCACATATGGGCTCGGGCTCCCCTTGTGGCTAGGTTCGCCTGATAAAACCCAGCTTGAGCTAGACCTGTCCAAAGCTCGTTTTAGACTCATGCCGAATCTTGACTATTATAGGGTTTTCATTTTGAGCTTGAACTTGACTTGTTTAAGACTCAGATAAGACTTGCCTCTTAGGACTTGAATATGGGTCTCGCTTCTTAAAGTTTGGGTGTATAATGAAACATTGGTTAGCATATCTAATCTGCATAGCTAGGCTACAAAATCATAATTGTCTCGTCATTGATTATTAATGAATTGCTGGTGTCATTAGTTAATGGGTATACGGTTAGGAGTGTAAACTTGCATAAGTTATATATGAACTTAATCTAACTTCGCCTTTACATGAGCTAAGTAGCTGAATACTCTATGTTGTAAAGAGACAAGGGGGAGGAAAAGATAGATTAGAAGGTCAAACCAAACCATGTTGTGATAGTGTGCGTGTGTGACTGTAAATGGTGTATTTATTAAGATAATTACCTTTACACAAAGTTTAATTTTTCAAACCCTAATATTTGTTTTTTAAGGGTACTCGTGGAAGCTTGCTAGGCTCTTTGGTTCGGCTCGTTGCCTTGGCTTGTTTAGGCTCAACAATCGAACTAATTAGCGTAACAAGTTTGGCTCGACTCAGGCTCACTGTGAGCCAGGCTTGGCAAGCCCAACAGCGAGCGGCTTGTGACTGTGAGGGCTCACCAATGAGCTTGAGTCACACTTGTTAGGTAAAGGCAGAACATCACCTAGAAAAAAGGAAATTAAAGAAGAGGCAGAGAATAAGAAAATTAATCAAAAGATAACTTATTGAATCGAAAACCCTGCGGCCATTGATCGAAATGTACAGAAACGCTTTGTAATAACAGAGTAAGGGGGAGGGGAGGAGGTAAGGCATAAAAACAAAAAAGGAAATAGTGCAAACAATAAATAAATATATGAGTAGTCACTGTAGGCATAGACATGGTTTTTTGTGGATATGGGGGGCAAGTGAAAATATGGTTTTTCGAGATTTTTGGGGGTAGAATTGGGCAAAATTGACCCAACATAATTAACAATCCGAATTTGACACGAGGTTAAGCGGGTTTAGGTATAGATTTTCAACACATCTAATTAAATAGGTTGCGTTGACACATTTCACACATTTAATTAAATGAGTTAGGTTCAGATCGAGACTCTTGACACAAAAAGTTATCAATTTTATTGGTTTAATTAAAGGGGTTAAATAGATGAACTCATTTACCGACTTATCATTTACCCCTGTACCCTTTTATTTGATAATTAAGAACCCAAAAATTAAAATAAATACAAAGACTGCAAACAGGACGAATATGGGGAGCTTTAGGTGATAATTACTTGATGTAATTTGTAAATCCAATTTTTAATGTTATTTAATCGCAAATTAGTTGAAATGGATGAATCGGTAATCATGAGCCTAAACTTGACCCATTTGTCTCAAATGGGTTAAATTGGTCAAAATTAGGTCAACCGCTTAAAAATTATACAGATATACGTCAAGATTTTCAACCTATTTAATAAACAAGTTAGGTTCAGACCAAAGGTTCAACCCTTGTAAGTTAGACACGAACATGAGCTCGGCCCAACCGCCTATTTCCCAACTCTACTAAAAAGATAGGTTGGACACTGTGATATAATTTTACGGGCATAGAACTAGATTTCAAACAGGAGATGGCTCATACTTCAGTTTAATAAGACTTTTGCTAGCAATTAGCTGATTATATTTCAAACAGAGGACTCATGGAGACTAAAATTAGCTGATTATATTAGCTATTAACTAATTTTATTAGTTATGTTTGTTAACTATTTAATTTATAAAAACTGTTTATTTTTATGTATAGTATTTGGTGAAATTAATTAGTTCTTAAAAAAATACCAGATAATTTAAAAAAAAAATAAAAAAAAGCTATTTACATGAACTTTTAGGTGTAACAAATTATTAAAGAAAGTAAATTTGCGAAACATATTCTCATGGATTCGTGTTTTATAAAACAGTTTAAGTATCCAAAGCGTCATTTGATTTAATCACAAAGCTTAACAATCCTGACAAATCCATTTTGATCAAATTATCGTTTAAACATCAGTTGATAAAAAATTGGTATTTAAATAATTAGTATTTTCATTTGATCAAAATGTTAAAGCAGTATCGTACAATTTTATTTTTTTTTAATATTAAAATTAAAGGTAAGTATGTTAACCCATGAATCCCTATACAGAACAATCGAATGGACTTTGTATAGGTTGGAGGATGGATCTTACGCTCTTCTTTACATACATAAAGTAGTCAAAATAAAATCAACATGCGAAAATATCCATTTTGCTGTAGAGACTGATTCACTCTGATACACAACGAAGACAAGTACACCTCAATTTCCACCCCCCCCCCCCCCCCCCAACCAACCCAAAAAAAATCCATATCTCCATATATATATATATATATATATATATATATATATATAACAAACCCGTTCAATTCAGACAGAATAGATCAAGATCATCGATACATCAGCCCTTCAACACCTCTTCTCTCTTCCCCACCATATATATTATAAAGAAAAAGGAAAATAAGAGCTTGGGTCCTTTTTCTTCTCAAATTCAGTCATCACCGTCCTCCAACAATCAATCACCCTCGGATCATCATGGTACGCTCTCTCTGTCTCGCTCTCTGTCTCTCTGTTATTGCCTTTGATTGATGTATGTTTATGTAATTAAGCTGATTAATTAAGTTAATTATGTCTCTGTTGCTCTCCCTTCTTTAGTTTTCCATGATGTCGGAAATTCTAATTAATGGCTTTGATCAGAAATACATGAAACTATATGCATCTTACCTTTTCAAATTGAATAATTTCACGGCGAATATATAATGAGAAATAGTCCATTTCTTCTATTGCAAGGAACAAGAAAAGCGTCTATTTTGCTTTTTTTTTTTGTTGGTGCAGAGTCTATTTTGCTTTTAAAACTTGATAAATTTAAGAATGTATGTGTTAAGATCGACATACTATATGTTTCTTTTTTTTGTAAAAGCTTCTGAAAATTAGTCTCTTTACGTATAAACTTTTTAATTCTCAAAATAGGATTTATCAACTTTTGTTGTTATTTTTGTGTTGATATATTCGTACAGGTTGTATCAACACAGGTTAGTTCAAATGGTTTGGTACTTGTTTTCTTTAAGTAAGATTTCGGGTTTGAGTCTTGTAAATGGAGAAAATTTTTGATGGGAGAGCTTTGTCCTTATTAAGCTAACAGTACTGAACTCCAGTGAAATAAAAGGAAGGATTCAAGACTGAAAAAAAAATATATGTATGGGTTGTGTTGGGACGGCAAATGAGGAGTAGTGGTTGTCACCTTCTTTAGTTCCGTTGCTTCTACATTACTTCTTCATCCAACTTTATTTTTTTTAACGAATTATTTTAGACATCCAATGCATTTGATCGTTCTGAAAACGCGGTTGGTCTTCCGAATCAAAATATTCCTTTTACGTTTGTTTTTCTTTTTTTTTTTAATCAAACTTTTGCATTTGTTTAATCATGATCATAAAAAAATGTTCCATTTATGGGAAAATATAGAATAAGGATCTTCCTAATCATCGTGAATTAATGTCATTCAGCCATTTGTTGGTTGTGTATGTTCATCATTAATCATTTGAATTTATCTGTGATGGGCATAGTGATTGTTGTAATTTGGATATTATAATACAACAACAACAATAACAACACCTCCCAATGTGGGTCCACTTTCGCGGGGTCTGGGAAGATCCAGCTGTAAGCAACCTTACCCCGACCGATATTTCTACATATAAAGAGACTGATTCTAAAAGACCCACAATGTAATTTGAATATAATATACACCATAATCATTATAATACTTAAGACTTTTAATTTAGTAGCATTTTAATCGGACTATTTTAATTTGATGTTTTAGGTGCACAAATCTTTCGTTTCATTTAATACTAATTGAGAGTAATATTTTATGCTTTTTTCAAATTTCATGTATTGAATTCCATGTTAACTCAAGAAATTCTATATTTGTGATATTTTTTTTGGAAAATTATTGAAAAGTAAAAAATGTACTTTTTATATCTGATGCTCCAAATAATTTCTATTTTCATTGGAAAAACTTATTTTCGACCCCATTGATAATTAATATTCTGTCACAAAAATTGAAAAAATAGCGTATATGCTCCCAAAATTTTTTTAAGACATTAATAAATTAACGTACATTGATAACTTCAGTCAATTTTCCTTAGTATGAATGGGTGCAAAGGTCAACTTTGACAAAATTTAAACTCGAGATTTTGATAGTAATTCATAGAGACTTTTATTAAATTAAATTTTCCCGAATAAGAAAGACATTTCTCAAAAATAGTACTTAGACAACGAGACGGCCAATTAATATTAACTTAAATTAAGATTGGTGTTCCACATAGCTAATTATGCTAACGAGCTAAAAACTAGAAGACTAATGTACATGTACATGTTGTCAATGCATCAACTTGAAGTTATATTGTTATGTCTTTCTCTTTAAAAACGTGAACTATGCATATATGAAGAATTGTAATTAGTAAGCCAAAGACATCATCAGCACCAAAACCCTTTCTTTTTCATTACACATCGTGTCTATATGATTGGTTCTTTCCTTTTTTTCTTTTTCTTTTTTGGACGGGGGAGTGATTGAGCAATATTCGATTGTTAGTTCTAACCACTCCATTATTGAGTTTTTTTTTTTTTTTTTATTACACTGGATTCAGCTTTTCTTTTTTTTTTCTTACATGCTCTTTTTTTTTTTTTGGACATTAATTATAGCCATATGCATCTTGAATAATACAGCTCCATGGAGTGCTCCAAACTAATGCACGATTGAAGGGAGTACTAACTTAATCTAATACTATTTTCCATATGAGAAAATCACATCCAATCAAGAAGGCACATCATTGGGGGGGGGGGTTTAATCATTAAGTTCATAGTCTCGATTATATATTTATTCAGCTTGTGATGAGACTTTTTTTTTTAAAGAAAGAAAACGATAATTTCATTAAAAATTAAGAAGTCATCCAACATCTATAATATAAATTCGAATAAAATAAATACAATCTTCCTTACAAAAATAAAATTTCAACTTTACGAAATCTAACTTGGTATATACTGAATGTTCGTCTTTCCATGTGAATCGCTGTTTTCTAAAAGTACAGCATGGAGAAGAAATCCACATATCTATCATTTTCTTCTTCATACTGCAGATTTGTTGATCTAGTGTTGACTTTCGTGAATGAAATGTTTATCTCGTATGAGATATTATACTTGAATTGTTGAATGTTATTGAAGAGGCTTGCTGCAACCTCCACATTGTTAATCCCAAACGTCACAAAGAAAACAGCCATAAACAACACATAACCAAGATAAAATGAAACATTTTCATACAATTGTAGAGACAAAATCTCACAATTGGGGAGACAAATCATAACAAAGATCAAGAAAACAATAATTAAACATATAAGTAGATTAAAAATTAAAAACTTTTGTTCATGTGTTGAACATGCAGGTAAGTGAACAAGAGGTTGAGAAGAGAAAAGAAGTAATTCTAACATCTCCTCTTTCACTAGAAGGGGATTCAAATGTGGATTACAAAGCTCCCAATATTCTTCAACGGGTGTTTAGCCTCCTCAATAATGTCAGACCCGGCTCTGAGCTCACTCGCTTTCAGGTACAAAGCTCCCAATATTCTTATGAGTATGATATAAGTTTTGATATAAAAAAGAAGGTAACAAAAAGACTTTTTGCCTTTATTAGTTCAGAACGTATTATTATGAACCATTTGTATTTACTGACCCGAATGCAAGATGAGATGATACGTACGTGCAACACATGTAATTATCAATTTCTTGATGAGAAATTATTGCCTTTAATTTGTACAAAAATATTTTAGAAATGTAACAATGGTTAAGTGTGCTGATTATTTCTCCTTATAAATTTTGTGTCTGGGCTTTGATCGATCAGTTGCCTCCCCTATTCAACATACCAAAATCACATCTACAATGCTACGGGGAGTCAGTATACAGTGTGAACAAGGACATGCTAAGCAAGTGTGCTCATGGGGAGACAGCCATTGATAGGATGATCGCCGTTATTGGCTGGAGCATCTCAACCGTACGTCCCTTGATGTTTGGGGTTGCCCCTTACAACCCTGTTCTTGGTGAAACCCATCACGTCTCTAGAGGCTCCCTCAATGTCCTACTTGAACAAGTATGTCTTCTCTTCTTAATTCTACTCCATTGCCTTTAACTCCCACCAAGGTGTTTGATTTCACCTAAATGTAATGGTAATTAACAATTTCTTTTTAGATATTTTACCAGACATAAACATCGATATGAATGAAATTTAAATGTAAATATTTTGCAGTAATTTTGGAACTTTAATGCCCATAACAGCTGACACCGACCCCGACATGTTGGTGGTAATACCAATTGCATGGCAAACAAACTTTTCAAAAAGAAGTCTAAACAAGTACATAACGCCGTGTTTCCTAATCGTGAAAGCACATCCTAATAGGTTCAGATAAGAATGGTACTTCAAGACCTAGTTAAAATGTCATTTAAATACCGCTATAAATTAAATGGATACAAATTTATCTTTAAACATTGTAAATATCGAAGGTTAATTTCAAATAGCTAGGTTTCAATTGTCGTTGGTTGCATGTAGGTTTCTCATCATCCGCCAGTATCAGCATTACATGCAACTGACGAGACCAACAACGTCGAACTCCTTTGGTGCCACCATGCCGTTCCCAAGTTCCTTGGTATAATATTATTATTAATTACTCCTACTCAAGTCATTTTTTTTCTTTTTTCTTTTTTTTTCCTATCTAATATCAATATAGATTTGTGCTAATTTTCCAAATTACCCAACTGATATCTGTTGCTACTTGCTACTTATTATCATGTAAACCAGGGATTTTTTTTAAAAAAAACAATTCAAAGTTTATATTATCATGTACGACAATAAAGAGCGTAGCCAAAATTAAAGCGTGTACAATCTTCGATGTAAACTGTCGATTTTAATAATATTAGAGCTTTTTAGGATTTTTTTTTGTCCGTATCGACTTATACCGGCTTTTCTAAGGAGTATCATAAGCATGTTGTACTTTTATGCACTAATCGCGTCATCTGTATCTAATTATTTCTTTCTTTCTTACTTTTTCGCCTCTCCGCAATTCAGGAGCAACGATAGAAACAGTAGTGCATGGGAAAAGAAGGCTAACCCTAATGCAAAGGCAAGAGAGTTATGTGATGAACTCTCCAAAGTTGTTAATAAGATTACTACCAAAGCCTGGTGTTGAATGGGTGGGGAATGTGAAAATTGAATGCCTAGAAACAGCGCTTAGAGCTGAATTATGCTACAAAGGCAGCTCCTTCTTTGGCTTTGGTGGAGGCAGATCTATTAGAGGGAAGATCATTGATTCCTCCTCCTTGAACACATTATATGAAATTGATGGCCAATGGGACAGGTACTTCCATCATATTTATTCACTTTTAGTTGCTTCACATCCATTTTTTCTTTGGAACCTCCCCCCCTAAAAAAACAGTTATCTATGCATGACTTCCGATAATATTTTAGGGTAGTGATATATGTGTTATTGCAAGACAGTACTTTTAAATGTCTTACCTTGTCATAAATTAACGTGTTTTATGATTTAAAACCTCTTGGGGTGCGGCCCTTCCCCGGACCCTGCGTGAACGCAAGGTGCTTGGCACCGGGTTGCCCTTATACTTAATCATGAATTGCTAACCTTAAATATTCATCTGCATGCCGACAAAGTATTAAATGATACACTAATCACATTAATCCTATCTGTGAGTACACATGATACGCGTATTTTAGAAATGTGATAAATTATGGATAAAAAGATGATTTTTTATAATTTATAAGTTCTAATATGCTTCCACGATTCGATTCTATTATTTTTTTCAATTTAAAAACATAATAGTATGATTTTGTTTTTTTGGTCAAAATAAGACACTTGTAAAGTGTCTTGCAGCAAGACTTATCATTTTGCAATATTTTAATCTCTCAGAGGCAGTAAGTTAAGATATATAAGTATGTTCTCTTGATTTAGGATCTAAGGGACATGGTCCTTAGTGAGACTACATTTACCCTTGGGCATTAGGGTATCAAAGTACGTAGAGGCAGAAAAATATCGTATTCATATATAATTTCCCCATCCCCCGAAAGGTATATATATCACAGCAAAATGATAAGTGTCTTGCTACAAGACACTTAAAAAATATCTTGTTTTTACTTAAAATCTATATTATTACATATTAATTTGGAAAAAAAAATAGTATGATTGAATAGTGGAAGGAAGTCAATAAAATTTATAAATTGTGTAAAATCATTACATTATACATAATCTTTCACATTTACAGAGTTATACATATGATATGCTTTTGCGGATGCGGTTGATTCGGTTAGGGCGTCACTTTGTATCTATTACCGTAACAGACGAATATTAAAGTTTTATAACTCATAATAAGTTATAATTATTTAAAAACTTCGTGATTTTAAATCATAAAATATATTAATTATTGAGAATTTGCATTTACAGGAGCGTGAAGATAAGGGATACAAGTGATCATGATGGGAAAATCAAAGTTATATACAATGCCCAAGAAGCCATTTCCTCGCTTCCCACCTCATTTGTAAAGGATCCTGAGGTATGCTCTGCCCAAATCACTTCTTCCTTGATAAGTATATTATAGGTGATTTTGCTTTTATTGCCTTTAATTTGCTTTTATTGCCAGTAGCAAGTGGTGAATGTGCATGGGCTGTAGCCCAATAAGCCCATATGTATGTCAATCATATCTAACCCAACAATGAGTTGGATCATATTATCTAACATTGATATATAAGATTTTTACAACTGGCAAGATCTTCATCTAGTAGTCAAGATTGAGACTTTGGATATATTAGATCTCTGGTCTAAATTTCAGATGAATTAGTTGGATCATATTATTCAATATCGGATTATGCCACTTGGCTTGTATTCATCCATGGTCTAAATTTAAGATGAATTAGGCCCTTAGTGCGCAAATCGAACACTGTATATAAATTTATGTGAAATTTTATCCTAAAATCATTTAACAATAAGTTTTTCTTTTTTTAATCAGCAGAATTAACAATAGGTAAAATAACTCACAAAATTATGAACAATCCCAACTATTATATTCTTTGCAATAACTTCTACATAAACTTTCTCCTTGGTTTGATAATTGATGAAGTAATTCTTTGAATTCTATTTTTGCAGGGGGTGTGGGAAAGTGAGTCAGCTGTAGTGTGGGCAGAGGTGAGCAAAGGAATTATAAAAAAAGAGTGGGAAAAGGCAAGAGATGCAAAAAGACATATAGAGGACAAGCAAAGAGAGCTTCTAAGGCAGAGGAAATCCAAGGGAGAAAACTGGGTCCCTAAACATTTTCATTTGTCTTATACCCCTGAAAATGGCTGGGATTGTTCCCCTAAACACAAAACTATCCCTCTTGCCCCCATCATTTTCCCAATTTAACCCTTCCACATGTGCGGTGTGGGTATAGCGATTTCCAACAAATGGTAATTACGGCAATTATCATAATTCTTGCCATCTTGACTGTACATATGGCAGTATTTAATCTACACCGTTAGATTTTATTTTTTAATATATACTATTAAAATTTAATATTTTTTGAATTATTTAAAATTTGATAAATTACTTGAAAAATAATTTTTAAGGCCATGTTTGGCATGTCAAACTGTTTTATTAAGTTTATGGAAAATCTAAAAACAAAAAACCTTTAAAAAAAAAGAAATCATTTAGCTCATGCATGAACCCCAACTAGCCTACATATTCTCTGGCCACTAGCTCCTTATTTTCCGGCTTGGTGTCGTTCAGTTGACTCCGACCACAACTCTTTGAAATCTCCGTCGCTCTGTATCTGCATGTCCATATCTCGCGGTGGAGGAGTTGTCGAAAGTGGCCGAAGTTCACTATCAGCAAGCGCCGGCGGCGGATAGATAAGCGGGGGCCGGGGAGCAGAAGGCGGGCATCGTTGCAGGCTTTGGGGGCGTGGCAAGGGCGGAGCTACATTGGGGCAAGGGGGTCAATTGACCCCCAGCTTTTTGGAAAAAAAAAATAAATATGGAATATTTTTGTGGATAAAAACATATATATATATATATATATAAGTTCATTCAGTAATACTTTACAAACTTGTGCTGACCCGTGTGGTTAGTTGCTGCTTCCTTGTTTCAACATGTCAGGGGTTCGACTCTTGCTAGTTGCTTGCTTTTTTTATTTATTTTTTTTGAGTTTTGTAACTTCATTTCCCCAAACGCAGCAGATATGAGACGCCCCAGACCTTTCTTCAACTGTTGCTCCTCAACTCTCCTCCTAACTCCTAAATCTCAACTCCCAATTTGAGATAATTCTCAAAAATACTCATTTTTTATTTTTAATTTTGTTATTTTGTAAATAATTATGTTATTTTACTGATTTGAGCTATTTTTATTTTTAATTTGAGGTAATTTGAGCTATGCATTTTATTTTTAGAACTATTAAATTCTACATTATGTATATTATTAATCTCGCCCCCCTTGATTTAAATCTTGGCTCCGCCCCTGCCGGCGTGGGCTTGTTTGCAGGCAGGTGTCTTCGAAGTGAGAGGCAGAGATTGACAACAAGATTTATGGTAGTACAGTAAGGCATGTTTCTGAATTAATCACTAATGAACCTGTGTCAAACGTACATCCTGAATGGAAAGAAGGGGCAACCAGCAGATAGAAAATAAAGCATTCTCAGTTTCTATAACTTTGTCAGATCCAAGCTAAGGGTACTTAAGTATAGGCAGTTCTGGAAAGCCGTTGTTAAACCAACTTTCTTATAGAATACAGTTATCATAGTCACAAATTAAGTTATTGACAATAGAAGAAACACATTCTGTATAAATCTTGAGCCAAAATTTTAAGCCAAGAGTTAACACAATCACAAAGCTTGTAAAATCAAACATGGAGATAACATGAGATAATAACACAGGTGTTGGCATTAAAGCACATAAGCAATGGAGGGGGGTGTTGATGGATGTTGTTTACTGGAAACCGGAGCCCATTTTTTCCGGCGAGCTTCAACCAACAAAAATGGAGAGCCGCCACAACGATGTCACATCTAGGGGGCACAGTTGATGGCACGCCATTGCCGGAATAGATGCACGTCGATGGGGTGTGGTGATCGGGGAAGGTTGAGGGGTAGCGGCATTCTGGAAACCAGGTAAACGGCAAGCTTCAACCTACAAACATGGAGTCGTGGGTTGGTTGGGGGAGGGGGGTCGAGGGGGAGTTGACGGGTATTTTGGGGGTGGGGGGTAATTTATTTCCTTTGAACTTTTGTTGCTTAGTTGAAGTTAATGATGTGACTTGAACATGACATAGTACATTGTTTATTTAGATATTTATTGAAATTCAATTTATTTTAGAAAATATAGTTTTAATTTCACAAAATACTTACAAAAATCAACGGATTATGTTTAATCATGCCAAATGTACGGTGCACATCGTGAGACTTATGGTAATTGTTGTAATTGTTGTTTGGTTAGAAATAATCCACCTTATAATGCAAACAAGCTTGTAATTGTGTTTTCATTACCTTATTTGGTTGTATAAAAGTATTGCAATAAAATAATTATCTTGTAATTATAATTACCACAAATTAAGAAATTATGATTGCATTACAAAATTGATTGCATTGCATTGATATTATTGTACCACCATGCACCAACCCCTAGGCCCTAGGGTTAGGAGCATTGAAGCTTTCTTAAATCCTACTTAAATTCTAGGGCGAAACGGACAGAGTTTTACCTAAAAACTAACCATTTTTCAGGCTTAAAGCCTTACATTAAATCCATAGAATCAATAGAAGCGTAAAGAACTCTAAAATGAGCTCAACGGCTACACGCCGTAGTCCACAACTCTACGAGCCACTCGCCCGGAGTACACCAAAACAATAAAGTTCAATAATAAAGAAGGAAATGAAAGATACAACTCAACGGATCACACATTCAGAGTACTAGGGTTTTACATCCCAAAAATAAACAACTTAAACAATGATGACTGATTAATCAGACGATTGGCTCACACGGCCATACTGAGCGACTTTTAAACAATATGCATTACATGAACTAGAGTATTTTGTTACATACATTTACAACTCTAGGGATACATTATATTACATCGTTTAACTCTTAAGTCTACTTCTATATGTGCATACATGATACCTTTTCAAAGCAAAGGTGGACTCCAACTCCGCATAAGTAAATTGACCCCTACCTGTCACAATGGTAACCTGGGAAAAGGGGAAATAGTAATTGGATGAACAACCACACGCTCAGTGAGTATTTCCCGACTCCTTAAAACCAAAACCATTTGCAGGCAATAATCATAATAATAAGTAGCATTCACACAACATGTGTATATTATTATCATATTAGGTAGTCATAGTCCCCAAGGAAAATCATCACCTCTAAACTTCATGCTAGCCACTCAAGCTCGTTTCTAGGCCCTTAATAACCAAACTTCCTTAATAAACAAGCATTTAGTTACATAAGTAAGTAAACAACAAGATTACAAGAATAGGGCAAAATGCTTGCGAATACGTACTTTGAAAATGTAGTGACTCATGTTGCTTTCAAAGAATAATTTACAAATCACACTAGCCTTTTCAAATGATAGTTTACCAATCAAACTAACTTCTTTAAAGAATAGATTACAAATCAAGCTAACCTCGTTAAAGAATTGTTTACAAATCAAACTAGCCTCCTTGAGGCTCATATACTCTTTAAAAAAAGAAATCTGTTTCGTATTGGTCCTCTAATAACTCTTATAAACTTTTCAAATCTTATTGGAACTGGCCTCTTAATGGCCCTTAAAATATTTCTTTTTCTTAGAATACTTAAAATGGCGAAATGCCAACTGCATTTCTTACTTATTAGGAAAATACTCTTGGCATAAGATCATCATAATATGCTGGTTGGGTGAGATCTATTCTCAACCCCTAGTAAGACTATTGCTCATGTATAAACATAAGCTCTTACTTCCGGGATGGCTACATAATTGGACTTACACCCTCGTCAGGGTCTTCTAGGATTTCCCACAACTGGGAGTACTCCCTAGGCTAGGGATTCCCCCGTTCTAGCAGGTTCACTCCCATCTTACATATATTCGTAAGCACGTTATCTTAGCCATTTAAAGCGTATGACCATAGCGGCTAATAGGTTGCTGTTTCTTACAGCGAAATCATTTATCATAAAACTCACTGCTTTTTAAAATTCTTTATGCTTTAAAAACTGCATTCGTATAGTTAAAAGTAGGCCATCATTCACTAATAGTTATGGCTACTTTTATTTTCAACCAAAAAACCTTCTGTTTCAAAATTTCTCCCTCACACACATGATAAAGCTTAATGACATGAAATGGAGGGACTCACACGTAACACATTCAAACACTTCATAATTCAACCTGAAAACCTCTTAAAATCGTAATGGAGTTACCAACTCGCAATTCGAAATGCATGCGAAACTCAAATTACTTAGCTAGCATATGTTTCGAACTTAGTTTCATAATAGACATCTTCGGCTGCCATATTTCAATTCGTTTCAATCCTTTTATACACAAGAAGGGGATATGAACAAACTAAAGCCTTAAAAATTTTCGAACTCATTACCAGTTCGTTTTTAAACTTCCTGGACGTATCGACTGTTCAGTTGAGTCACTCACTCCGTAGTTCGACGATTTAGGATCTTTTGGGCTACAAACATCTTAACAAATTAACAGGCAACTGATGAGTATTTAAAAACATTCTCAATTGTGAATGCAGGCTTTTTAACGGCCCTTTTTAAAGATGTCTAAGTTCAAAAATCAATCACATAGCATCACTTAATGACATCAGGAGGGAAGGGGTTTACAACTAGCACATTCGTAACACTTCGCAGGAACAGTTTTAGCCGAATCAATCTAACATTCCATATACCTCGCAATCCACACAGTTGTGGTCGATATCAAACGTAGGCTCCCTCCTCACACAACACCGACTACAACAAACCTCAAATCACTCAACAATTTCACCTCAAACCATCCAACTACCAAAACGAATCAACAGTACATAAAACCATCATATATAAGCATAACATTCGTGCTAATAGCCAAAAACAGAATTTAAACGTATCTAATATGATCTAATAATGACATTTAAATATAATTTAGCTTGTTCTATAACACCTCAAATCATCCGATTAGCAATATCAGGGCATAACGCTCAAATGCAGCCACCAAAACAGATTTTAGGCATAATAAATGATTCAACTGCAATTTTAAAGCGACATTCTGTTTTCCACTAATCTCGAATAGACGGGTTAGTCAGAACCACACATCAACTCAACATGCAAATAACCCAAAATCACCGTTGCTGCCATGATTACTCAATTTAGCTCTAAATTTCCCAAATATTGACTCCTAACTCCGATTCTAACATGCATTAACTAAAATCAATAGAATTCATTGAAATTTCTAATAATTTAGGAAGAGAAACACCCACCTGGACTCCAAGTTAAGGACCTGATTTATGGGTTACATGGTCGGTCTGTAGCCCAACGCAATTGGTAGGATGCCTCTCCCTGTTTTCTCAGTTTAGTGCCGCATTTTATCGAACGATTGTTGGGCACCAAGGAGGATCACCATAGCGGGAAAGCATGCAAATGGGTAAGCGAGAATAATTCAAAACTGCTTAATAGAACTGGGCAGAATTAAACTCAACGAATAACCCAGAAGCAACAACAGATGAAAACTCACCTCATGAAGACAAGTCATTTTGTTGCCATGGTTATCATTGCCCGTCCTTCTTCCTCCCTCTTCCTCTCCATGTTACCCAGTCGTCAGAATCGAGCCCCACCGCTGCCGACATGGGTCACGGCTGTTGTGACACATACGGTTTGAAAACTCTAGCCCGAAAATCTTGGCTCGTGTGGCTCTTGGTGGTCGCCAATCCCGAGACCTCCGAAGACACCTCGTCGGCGACGCCGTCGTCCCACCGGCGTCGGCTGTGCGTGGCTCCGATCTCCCCCTCTCGCAGTTCCTCTCTATCTCGCTCGATCTCTCTCCCTGTTTGCTGGGCCTGCGGTCGTGGTTGACCGCATGAACCAGGGCGGTGCCGCCGTCGTCGTCGTTGTCGCCGGTCGACCCCCTTCTCTCTCCCTCTCCTCCTCTCTCTCTATCGTTGTATTGGGGCTGGGGTCAAGAGGACAACCCTTGGTCCCATTTCCCCATTTCAGAAAGGGGCTTCGGCCCCCTTTTGCCCCCATTTTCGTTTCCTTTTTTTTTGTTTATTTTGGGTTATTTAATCACACTCCTTAAACCTAGTTTGGTCTTGTACTATCTGATTTAGCTAATTTCGACTCCACATGCTCTCACACAATTTGTTGATTTCGCGTAACTTATGCCTTGGTTTAAATTTTATCGAGTTTACTAACTTCATGAAATCGCATAATTAACCAAGAAAATTTAATAAAATTACTCACGTAATTATTACGCCCAATCATCATGCAATAGTTAGACGAATAAAGCTAACTCAATCAAATAAGTTGATTAAAGTTATCAACTCAAACGATTAGCCTAAGGTTGAAAACCCCAACTGTTACAATTACATTACATTCAATCAAACATTACATAACATTTTATGCCTTACTTTTGGATTCTGCCCTTATTTTCAAATGCCCACTAATGTCAGCTAAATAAATGGAACTATAGTGAATAAATGGAATTATAGTCGCACTAATGTAACGTTTGATTGGATGTAATATAATACGCATGTAATGGAATTGATTAGATAATGCAATCACTCATGTAATGTGATGAAATGATAATTACATTATAATATTTGGTTGTTTCTTATTATGCAGTGTAATGAATCTATATTAGAGGATCTGCTAAAATAAACACACACACACACACACACACACACACACACACACACACACACACA
>JACYFF010031955.1:112325205-112360735 GCA_017589665.1 Selenicereus undatus | reverse complement strand
ATTATTATTATTATTATTATTATTATTATTATTATTATTATTATTATAAACAGGAAGAACAAGGGATAGAAAGAGATGATATTGTTGGGTTGGGGGGGAGAGGGGCGACTAGAGAGAGCGTAGTACAAAAAGGGACAAT
The DNA here is from genome assembly GCA_017589665.1 of Selenicereus undatus. NCBI lineage: Eukaryota > Viridiplantae > Streptophyta > Magnoliopsida > Caryophyllales > Cactaceae > Selenicereus > Selenicereus undatus. Next base: position 112,360,596 of record JACYFF010031955.1, on the reverse strand, counting down.
GAACCAATGGCATACAACATTGGAGACTCTAAGTAAGCCAAACTTCGGTTATAGAAGGAATGTAATCAAAATTGTTTAGCAAATTGTTAAGCAATGGTAATTGCATAGGTTGAAGTAAATGTGACTGGAATGTAAATTTGATTGCATTGCTTAATTATAACCAAACATGGTAATGGAATCATTATTGCATTATTAATTATATTACCACTTCAATTACATCAAACCAAACAAGGCATAAGAGCCTGAGACTGGAAGATAGATGCAAAATCTAGAAAATCAAATTAACTAATCAAGGAACTCCTCATGCAAGAGTTTCACAAATACCTTCTAGTTAGACAGAGTAAATCCTATTTGGATAGAACTTGGAAGACAATTCAAGTGTAGATAATAGTTCATAGACGAAGAGATTGATTTCAAATTGAGAACGAATGCAATGTTAATTCAGAATCCAGCTAATTATACAATTACTATTGTTACCCTGAGAGTGAGCCAATGTTGATTTTTAGGAGTTCATCTTCGCAGTTTCTTCTATGCATGAATGCCCCCCTCTAGGGGCAGATATATAGCCCTTTTGGCAACGGGGACATGCCACCTTAGTGACTTTCCGACATATCTAGGTTTTTTTTTTTAAAAAAAAAAGAAGACACGTAGACTATAAGGGTAATGATATATATCTTATTACAAGACATTTTTAAATATCTTGCCTTATCATAAATTAACATATTTTATTATTTAAAACCATAAACTTTTCAATGATTATACTTAATTATGAATTGTAACTTTAAATATTCGTCGACTACACTTGTAATCACAAATTACAAATATTGAATTTTTATAGACTGATTTGATTTGAATGGGTACAATCTCTATGAATACAAAATTCTCTTATTCTTTCTCTTTCAAGGATGAATTTTCTAACCCTGAATAAAGAGGGGTAGGGATCTATTTATAGAAAAGTCTCCCCCTTGAAAGTCAAGACAGGCCTTGACTTGGGTTTTCGGCTTTGACTTAGGTTTTGGGCATTTCAATAAGGCTTTACCCTAGACTACTTTGACTTCGTTGTTTGACTTTGAAGTTGACTTTGACTTGGGAGTCTCCCGGGCTTGGGTCGAGCATTGACTTGGAAGTCACCTCGAATTTTGACCGAACATTAACTTGAGAGTCGTTTTTAACGTTTGACTTGTGAGTCGATGTTGACTTTGACCTTCAATTTGACTTTGACTTTAACTTTGACCGCACCATGACTTGGACGTCGTTCGGGCTTTAAATCGTGACTTGACCTGGTAGTCGTCTTGAGCCATGGTTTGGGCTTTGACTCGAATTTTGATCGAGCCTGGATTTGCTAGTCATTTGGGCTTTATGATTTTGGGCTTGACTTGTGAGTCTTTGGGCTTGATTAAATTAATTAAAAGGATTGACCCAATTAATTAATTAAATTTAATTTTGGTATGGCACAAATAAATTCTTAGTGCCTACAAATTGTCCCATCGAGACAAGGTCACGTACAGGACTTGCAAATTACAAAGATTGAATTTTTATAGATTCAGTTGAATCAATTTGGGTACAATATCTATGAATACAAAATCCTCTGATTCTTTCTCTTTCAAGGATGGATTTTCCAACTCCTAAATAAAGAGGGGTAGGGACCTATTTATAGGAAAGTCTTCGCCTTAAAAGTCAAGACATGGCTTGACTTGGGTTTTCGGCTTTGACTCAGGTTTTGCGCCTTTCAATCAGGCTTCACCCTAGACTACTTTGACTTTCATTTGTTTGACTTTGAGGTTGACTTTGACTTGGGAGTCTCTCGGGCTTAGGCCGAGCATTGACTTGGAAGTCGCCTCGAACTTTGACCGGACGTTGACTTAAGAGTCGTCTTTTACGTTTGACTTGTGAGTCAATGTTGACTTTGACATTTGATTTTGAGTTTGACTTTGACTTTGACTTTGACCGCGCCATGACTTGGACATCGTTCGGTCTTTAAGTCGTAACTTGACTTGATAGTCGTCTTGAGCCACGATTTGGGCTTTGAGTCGAATTTTGACTAAGCCCGGACTTGCTAGTCATTCAGGCTTCATTTTGGGCTCAACTTGTGAGTTTTTGGGCTTGATTAAATTAATTAAAAGGATTGACCCAATTAATTAATTTAATTTAATTTAATTTTGGTATGGCACAAATAAATTCTTAATGCCTACAACGCCATCAAAGTATTAAATGACACCCTAATCACACTAACCCTATCCACGAGTACATATGATACGCGTATTTTAGAAATGTAACAAATTATAGATAAAAAGATGATTTTATACAATTTATAAGTTGTAATATGCTTCCACGATTCAATCCTATCATTTTTTTCAATTTAAAAATACAATAGTATAATTTTTTTAGTCAAAACAAAACACTTATGAAATATTTTACAGCAATACACTTATCATTTTGCAATCCTTTTATATGTAAAGCCCCCATCAAAAAACTAATTTACCCCTATAAAACAACCTAAAACTGAAACATATGGTGTCAAATGGCAAAAAGTGCGAACACAGGATAAGAGTAAGTATAAAAAGCATTCACACATACAATCATCTGAGAAATCATGATTCTATATTAATCACAGATCATGATTGAACAATAGCTTGGGGTGTAATTTATTAGAAATTCATAATTTTTTTCCTGTGTTTTTTGGTGTCTCATACAAAACTATTAGTGGCCTACTAAAAATTTTGAATTTGTCATTGCTTCAAACAAAAAAGAAACAGACAGCGCGCACAAAAAGCAAGCACAATATGTATGTATCTTCAATTTTTTGAGAAGAATTAAAAACTTTCCCAGAAATTCTTGCAAGAAAAAAAAAGGTCATAGAAATTCTTGACAATCGGCTTAAGTCCGTAATTTTGTATTTCAGGGGGAAGACTACTATACCAAAACCCCCTACACCCCTCCTAATAGCGACATTTTTGGAATATTGGGTTTGGATTTGGTCCATTTGGATGAATTTTTAAAAAGTTAGACAAGAGGTTAAAAGGCAAAGACAGCAATGAGGACATGGTTTCTTCAGGTGCTTTGACTCTTGACTCTTGAGGTCCGTACATAAGCAACCCAAAAAAAAAAAAAACAAAAACCCCCATCTGTAATAACTGATGGTTAAAGCCAAAACGATTTGTCACCATATGCACTTTTTTTTTTAACATTTCTATATCTATTCAATTATAAGCGTCTAAGAGTGTATCCTATTGATATTCAATACACATTTTTTTACTGATAATTGGTGTTTCATACACCATTTAACTTTGATATCAAATTACTACAAGACAACCTACAAGTACTCAATGCACCTTTTCTGTTGAAATTTCGAGCCCAAATCCCACTAGAGGCATTTCAAATAGAACCTAGATGGGATTTTTCTTTAAAATAGAAGATCACTATTCAGTTATGACTTCCGTCAAACGCCCTAAACTATCTCCAAAATCACAACCCTGTAAGCCATTGCAACACTCCTTCCTGTAGCTCTTGCAACACGCACCGGGCTCCCTGTCCCTCAAACTCGAGCACATGTGCTCGGCCATGGCCTCACCATGGTGATGATGGTGATCGGCTTTGTGATGTGCACCGGGGTCATGGGTTCTTGAGCAAGGAGATTTGCAACCCAAGCTGCTGTTATTCTCCCTATGTGGTACATCAGTCCCTTGCACTGTGCAGCTGTCGATCATCTGTTCCTTGTCACCGGCCTCACAACAACCTCCTCGGCCTAAACTATGTTGATCTGAACCACATCCGGCCTGGCTTTCCAGCGAGTCAAGACAGCAACTTTCAACTGCAGTTGAGTTATTATTGCAAGGAGCAGATGCCCTGGGGCTTGAGTGGTGATGATGATGGGCAGCTGAATGCCGGTGATTGCTATTCATCTGACAAGAACTGGGAAAGTTCTGCGTGCAACACTTTGATGCATCTGGGTTTGTCTGGGATGCTTCGGAACGACAGAATTCATGCTTAGAATGACTCTGGTGAGCTGCATTCTTGGAACAGCATTGCTGATTAATCTTAGAGCAGTGCTGGCTTGCAGAACAGGAGGACTCTTTCTTATGTGAATGTCCTTGAAAGAACCCAAGACACGTCCACCTATGCCTATGACTCGAACGTAGAAGTAGCATGCTGTTCAAGATGACGATCAAGCAAGTGAATACATCGGCAAGAACAGCAAGCCAGACAAGGGGATGACCTGCAAAGGCGAAAGCAAGGACAGCCGCCTTAGTAGTTATGGAGAAAGCAATATTCTGGATCACTTTCCACTGGGTTTTCCTGGCCAGTTCTATGGCGTGGGGGATCTTCCTGATGTCATTCGACATGAGAACCACATGTCCAGTCTCAGTTGCGAGTGCTGAACCAGAAACTCCCATTGAAATACCAACATCAGCTGTGGCTAATGCAGGGGCATCATTTACACCATCCCCTACCATTGCTGTCGGTCCCTCAAGCTTGTATTCCTGGATGATTCTTGCCTTGTCTTCTGGCAGAAGTTCAGCATGCACTAGATCCAAGGCATGTCCAAGCTGCACAATCAATAACCTCATCAGAAATTCTGGTTCATTTGCATAATATTAAGACAGATGAACTAAAGAGATGAAATCAATAGGCCCAACAAATAAGGTTGTTCAGGTTAGGTCAAAACACATTGAATCAATTCGATCAAAGAAACATCTAAGTTAGGATGTGTCCAGATGGGATTATTGGGTTTGGGTCCGATGCAAATCTATTATATGTTTTTCAATTGAGTTTGTAGAGACAATGTAATGAATATCGATTAAATCTTGATAGGTCCATTTGGATGAGGGTAGGTTGTGTCCAAATATAGTTGCATTGTTTTGAACGATTTTCAGATCAGATCTTGCAGGTAATAGGCACAGGTTAACTCTTGTAGGTCTACGAATTAGAGAGTGCAGGAAAGCTTGAAGAGACATGGATTAAAGAGATATGAAATCTATAGACCCAACAAAAACATTGATCAGGTTACGTTGATCTCAAGTTGAATCAATTTGATCAATGGAACATGTGACTCAGGATGTGTCCAGAGGGATCATTTGGGTTCAGGTCCATCTACTGTAGGTTTGTCTATTGAGTTTGTAAAAAACAATGTAACGAATATCGATAAAGTTTGGTTGGTCCATTTGGATTAGGCTAGGTTCTGTCCAGATATGGTTCATGTTTTGAATGAGCTTTGGACCTGATTTGGCGGGCACTAGGCACAACTTAGCTTTCATAGGTATGCAAATTGGAAGTTGGGTGTGGAAATGGACCTGTTCTTGTGCATGCATTGCTGCAGACTTGCTATCCCCAGTGAGCAAAGCAGTCCTCATGCCCATCGATTTCAGTTCTTTAATTGCATCTGCAGCCCCCGAACGACAGTTATCAGAGAGACCGAAAGTTCCGATAAGAGCACCCCCAGAGTAAACGTATCCAGAAGTTCTTCCTTCCTTTGTATGACCACCAATAGTTGAAGCTAACAGTTGGTAAAGCAATAGGCTGAATCAAAATGCAGAATTAACCAGCACAGCACTACAAGTCAGTCAGAAAAATCCCCACCCCCTGATTGTGGACAAACAATACGTGCCAGAATGGAAATCAAATGGGGTGGCATATAGTAAACTCTTGAAATTTTCTTTCACATGTCATTCCAGTTGGTTGACTCTGAATGCAAATATGTGGGTCAGATAAGGTATTCGTCAGATTACTTTGGCTCAGATCATACTATGGCGAAGCCAACTAAGGTTCGTATTGATAGGTTGTCTCTTTTGGGCATGAGTCAAGTGTGCTATTGGGTCATCCAAGTCAGATAATCCAGTACAGGTCAATTCTGCCCATCAAGAGTACCACAACATAATTCATGGCACAGAAAAGAGAAGAAACTCTGGACCAAAGTCGCAAGATTGAGCTGCTTACCTGATGTATAGTTAGCCCTTTGACCTATCTTCTGGTTTCCAATGTAGATATCTCTTCCATCAATCTTCCCGAAAACCCCTTCCCCTGGAAAATTTTGAAAATCATCCACACTCTCAGGCTTCGGATCAATGGATTGAGATTGAGCATAATCAATGACTACAGCAGCTATTGGATGACTTGACTTGCTTTCAATACTCGACACCCTTCAAAAAATAAAAAAGCCATGTCAAATTTACACTCAACACAACAAACATGGTAGCTTATGGCAGATAAGTGTGCACTCCACACTCTTAAGTCAAATGAACTAATTTCAGTAGACTTTTACCATCCCTGAAAACCTACCAGTAAAGTAAAGTCCTCAAGCTAACATCGTTAGCAAATGTCTCGAAATTCATCAATGTGAATTCTCCTCGTGTAACAGTTCCTGTTTTATCAAAAGCTATAGTTTTGATCTTTGCTAGAACTTCAAGGTAGTCTCCCCCTTTTATCAGAAGCCCTGAAGTAGCTGCCCTTGAAAGTGCACAAAAAGTCGCAACTGGTGTGGAAAGAATGAGGCCACATGGGCAGGCACTAACTAAGACCACTAACGCGAGGTGAAACCAATGCCTTGGGTCATGTAGTTTTAATGCAATAGGAACCACTGCCAACCCAGCTGATATCAGAACAACAGCTGCAAGACATTACAAAAAGATGACGCTGACAAAATTGAAATTAACTGAATCAGGGACAACTTTCTTTTGGACAATCCCGGTAAATCCCCCTCCACACCACAAACCCAAACCCGGCATTTTTTGGGTGGGGGGGGGGGGTAGACAAACTAACCTGGTGTATAGTACTTGGCACATTTGTCTATCAACCTCTGTACACTAGATTTATTGTTCTGAGCCTCTTCTACTAGCCTCGCCAGTTTTGCCACTGCGCAGTCCTCGGTGAGGGCAGTTGTTCTTATACTGACATAACCTGAAATATGAAATCCATTTCAGCAGAAAGACATCCATTGCTACTGTTTAAAGAAAAATAAATAGAAGAAAGAAAGATACCATTAACATTGACAGTTCCTGCCCAAACAGTGGAACCCTTTTGCTTAGCCACAGGAAATGACTCCCCAGTTAGTGTTTTTTCATCTGCCTCACAAGTTCCCTCCACCACTATCCCATCAACAGGCATAATCTCGCCTGCCTTAACAGCAAGAATGGTATTCAACTTAACATCTTCCACATTTACAACTTCTCCTGTCTCTGCTATGGTAGCTGTTTGGGGTCCTATGCTCATAAGTGATGACATCACTGCAGTTGCCTGAATAAGTTTTTCAATGTCAAATCAGTTCGCAACCCCTAGCTGTTCCAATGTGAACGGCAGGCATAACAAATGATTGCATAGAAAGCCTTCAATATATTGATTAAAGTGGAATTCAGTTGGGCTTAGGTCTATTCTAGTTAAGTTCCTTATTTCACCTCTACATATGTGTCCAGTATTTGAAACCTGACATGGGTATGGGCTTGAAAAATTCTCTTGAGCCAAAACATGTAACCATTTTTTAACATGGACCACTCAAACACTTAAACGCGTACCCATGTTGGATGGATGTAGCTGAGTCCAAGCAACTTTCAGGTCGAGTTAAAGAAATACATAACCCATTTTCCCCCCACCGATCAAACTGCTAACTTAGTTTTAAAACAAATATAATATTAGGCCTTCCAAAGAAGTGTCTAATTGAACAACTTCTCCATAGTAGTCGCCCAGCAGGGTAAGATTGCATATAACCCATACCTAGCCTAGGCTATGGAGTCTTGCAAGAGACATTAGGGTAGCGTTATGGCAGGTCTCTAGGATTTCTCCATAAGAGATTACTTGAGTGGGAAGGAGCTTCGTGGAAGGGAGGAGATGAGAGATGGTGACAAACCTTGTGACTGGCTCTTGACTCGAGCCATTCCGCAATGGTGAAAATAAAAACAATCGTACCCGCTTCTGTATAATCTCGCAAGACAACTGTGCCTGCCACTGCCAAAAACCATGCAAACTTAACATGCCAGAAAGCATGAGAGAAAAAAGTTCAATCATAACTACCATTTCCTATGATGCATATCCCCCCCCCCCCCTCTCTTTGAGGGTATTCATAGTGATATCTGCACCCCATCGCTTCATACTTGCATCAATGTAAAAGGAAAAAAGTGCCAGAACTTTCATGGCAAGCAGCACAAATTGTCAACTATCCAAGCCCTATATGTAGATCACATTCTGCAATGCAGAATACTGATCGTGAAACATTGAGGCTTAATCTTAATCTATCATACATCCTCATGATCCACATGATAACATCAGGAGCAAAGGTGCAAATGGGCACCCTGTAGTGCTAGAAGCAGTGGATGAAAAGAATGGACAGCAGAAGCACATCATTCTAAACGCTCAGCTTTGACAAGCTCATTGGCCTATGATTGAATATTTGCATACCAATACATAATTATGTCTTCGTTACATGCCAGCATCACTCTTGTGCAGTGATGCAGAGGACTAAAGTTGGTTCAAAAGCAAGACAAGTTACCCCTTTGGAAACAGGAATATGAGTGACAACTTATATGTGATCCAAGAAAGCAATTTGCCAACAGAGGCGGATCTGTCTTGCCCTGGACAGGTACCAGTGATTGTTGAACTGAAATTTCTTTTATAATTCTGTCTACAATCCTTAAATTTCTAACGTGGACATCCATAAGAACTAATCGGTAGTAGATCCCAATTAAGAACTCAAAAGTCAGACAATCCTGCACAAATTTTCTGTATACTATCCAGCACTGTTCACCGAGGTGGATTATGACAAGTCCAATTTTATGTAAGTGACCTAACACATAAAACAACTCAGCCCATACAAATTCGATCCCCCGGCCCCCCCCCCCGCCGCCTCCCTCAACCTTCTCCAATTACCTCAAACGAAAGCCCTAAAGCAAGCACAACAATACAAGCTTCTTTCCGGCATTGCCCTTCAAAGATGGTACATCAAATTGCAACCTACATTGCTGTTCATGCAAAAAGAAGCAACAGGGTTTTAAATTTTTAAAACTGTAAATTCTGTCCCCTTCACAATCGAGTATAATACTAGTCGATATAAAACATGCAACACTTCCCATTGCTTAAAATTTCTTAGAGGGCAAAAATACAGAATGGAAAAGTACCTGCTATGAGCATGAGGATGTTGACATCAATGGTGAAGTTCCTGACAGCAACAAAGCCTCTGATGAAAATAGGCCAAACGCCAACTACAACTGCTGCTACTGCTAGCCATTCCAAAGGTCGATACACATACTTTAAAAATGATAATGCCAGCAAAATCCCAGAACCAAATACATAAGGGCTTGGCCATTTTCCTTTGTAGTTTGCCTTCCCTTTTACTCTTACACTTGCTTCCAACCTTGCTTGGTTTAGTACCTTCACTGTTAAACTTAGGATTATTTAACTGTTAAATGAATAATCCAGAAGGTTATGTCATCAGCAAAAATAAAGTTAGAAATTCTACAGTGTTACGTACATAAATTATACAAGTGTCAAATTTACATATATTTGTGTTGATTTTAAATTTTTAAATGTGCCTTACATAATTTGATGGTCATTTATCCATTATATATCATGATAAATAACTTATTGTTGATCAATATTGATCATTACTGATGAATGAATGATTAGTGCTGATGAGTACTGATCAGTGCTGAACAGGACTAAAATCGTAAGAGAGGAAATATGGCGAGGAAATATGGCTAAGTGTTGATAAGTGCTGATTGATGCTAATCAGTGCTAATTGGTGCTAATCAGTGCTGATCAGTGCTGAATACGAATTATAAGTACCTATGATAAGTCAGAAAGAACAGGCCTTACGTTGTCCAAGATATGAATAACACCAATTTTCATGTGAGTAATTGCACAAGTTATTTATCAAGTCTTGGTTTAAGGTCCAACTATTTTTCCTTGTGTTTTATAGCTTTTTAACCCCATCTTAAACAATCAAACTATTTGACAACCCCATTTCAATTTTTCTTTCATCTTTTTTTCTGCCCCTCTCTCTTTCGGTCACTCCAAGTTGAAACTTTAATTTAGCTGGTCAACATTTCCCAAAACCAAAATGATAAGACTTGACTTAAAGACAAAATAAGGTTATTATCTTGTATAAGTTTAAATATTGATATAATATCCGTCAAATGAATAAGAATTTCTTGGATGTAATAAAGTAAGGATGTGTTCTTTTTAACTTATCATACATATTTATCATCAGCATTCATTATTGATCAGTATTCATCAGTACCAATTAGCATTTATCAACACTTTAGTCATATATTTTCCTCACAATTTTAGCCATGGCCACTACTAATCGACACTAGTTTGCACTGACCAGCATTCACTAGCTATAAATTACTTATGATAAGTTAAAAAGAACAGACCCTAAATTTATAAGTACTCATACTGTATAAAATTATACTTCCTCCGTTCCATAATTTTTGTCCCTTTTTATTTTTATGAAAGTCCCAAAATATAGTGTCTTTGTATTATTATTAGTACTAAAAATGCTCTCTTTTCTAGAAACCATAGTAAATACGACACTTAATGATGTTCACTTGGAGATTTATATTGTTTAGATAGGATAAAAATTATGGCATAGAGGGAGTAATCATGTACAATTTCACTAAGTGGCAAAACTAATGTATAGTTGTGCTTTTGGCAGCATGATTAATTTATTAAGGTTTCTTTATAGTGATTAATGTAGCTGGCTAATTCCCTATAATTATTGATAACTAATTAGAACTACCAACAATTTGTTCATTTTATAACAAATAGCATATCAATTTAAAACAAATTGAGATGAAAAAACAATTATCCTAGCTCAAAACCCCCCTCAGCACTCTTTCTTGAAACAATTTTAATTACTAGTATTTTGGGGGAAAATCATTGGAAAAAAAACTTAATTATAATCATAATTGATAGGCACCTAAATTTCTTTGTTTTTTCTTTTTAATTTGTGGGTCCAATAAGAAATTCAAATTGATATGGAAAGAAGAGCCTTATCTCATATTGATGTCACCCATTGAGCTTGTGGGAGGCCAATGACATTAGGAACAGGACAATTTAATTTCATCTTTTAATTTATATAGTTTTTCATTTTATTTTTTTCCCCTCAAAAAAAAAGAAAAAGAAAAAGGGTTCCTGCTATTTTATGGCTGTAGTACTAATTACAAAAACTGCTGTGGTCTCATGATTAACTCTTTTTCTTCCTTTTTTTTCATTACTTTAGGTATCTTAGGGATGATATTTAACAGGATAGTAAGGGTCTATTCCTTTTTATGATAAATTTCAATGTATCAATTTCAACCAACTTCAACTCACTTCAACCAACTTGAATGAAAAAATTCCAACTTCAACGTACTTTAACCAACTTCAACCTACTTCAACCAATTTCAACCATCATATAAAAAAAATATACCAACTTCTTCCAACTTCAACTCACTTCAACCTATTTCAGCTCACTTTAACTTACTTCTACCCATTTCAACAAAAAAAAATACAAACTTCAGCCAATCTTAACCAATTTCATATATTTCCCAACCCATATTTCCTAATAAAAAGAACAGGCCTTCGATATCACATGAATCATATCAGATAACTCTAAGACGGTTTCATCCAAAAATTTGTGTAGGTAAAATATGGTCTATAATCCATCGAAAGCATGTGTACAAAAACGGGGTGTACTGGTGTTGTCACTGCAAAAGTTTGATCCCCTACCTACTGAATTTGGGCAAGATACACAAAATAAGCCACAACTGCATAAGGAAAACAGCTAACCCTTCACATCACCTTCTGATTCATATATACAAATTACAATATGCCATTAATGTAACGTGCGTATGTGTTTGCTTGCATTTTCATACCACATGACACGCAAAGCATAGTTGTAGTTACCAGAATTAGTCGCTCGCTTTTCATGCTCATTATTCACGTGTGTTGGGTTTCGTGGCCCAAAATCCAACTATGGCACGGTGGGACCGTGCTATGACAACACAGTCGTGTCAGAACGAAGGAGCGCGAAGACGGAGAAGACAGAAAATTGGCACGGGGGAGCCGTGCCATGTGGCACGGTCGTGCCACCTTGGCACGGTGTGACCGTGCCACGCATGGTTTTGTCGGTTCCGATAGTGGCGGCTAGAGTTTGTCACGAAGTGCAATTTCTCCTGGCGGCTAGGTTTCGTCTGTAAAGGTGAAACCCTAGTTTTATAGACCCTATAAAAGGGGGTCATACCTAGGATCTAAAATCATCCCTGAACTCCAGTATTCATAAACACATTGAGAGGTAAAAAATACTTTGTGAGATATTACAAGAGAGAGGTTGTAATTCTGCTCTTTGATCAAATCACTGTGGTGATTGTGATCGTGTTGTATTCTTCCTACTCATAGTGGATTGTTTTGGTGCTGTCGTTATCCGTGGTTTTTCCCGCATTGGGTTTTCCACGTTAAATCTCTTGTCTTCTATTTCTGTTTCTGTTATTCTACTTGAATTTTTGAATCTCTAACTCGTCCTATCGCTTCCGCTATTGTTGTTGCTCTAATATTTTCCTAACAAGTGGTATTAGAGCCTTGGTTATAGGACGTCTTCTATCATGAAGGTAGATATTCAGAAATTCGATGGGGAGATTAGCTTTAACCTCTGGAAGGTGCAGATGAGAGCGGTTCTCATCCAACACGGGTTGTGGAAGGTTCTGAAAGGACCTCATGTTAAACCTGAGAAGTTGACAGAAGAACAGTTGGCTGAAGATGTAAAGAAGAGACGTGGGTCGCTGACGGAGGACGAATGGAAGGAACTGGAGCTGAAAGCAGTTTCAGCCATACAACTGTGCCTGGCACCTCATGTTCTCCGAGAGGTACTTGACAAGGCAACTGCTATCGATCTTTGGACTCGGCTAGAAGAACTCTACATGACGAAGAGTCTAGCCAACAAGATCCGGTTGAAGGAAAGGTTGTACACCTTTCGTATGGCTGAAGGTACTCATGTCCAAAAACACTTGAATGAATTTAATTCTATTCTGGAAGATTTGGAGAGTTTGGATGTTAAAATTGAGGATGAAGATAAGGCTATTCTACTTGTTGTGTCTTTACCCCCTTCCTATAAACACTTTAAGGAAATTATGTTATATAGTAACTCGGATACTATATCATTTGAGGATGTCAAGTCTAACCTGCTGTCTAAAGAAAAATTTGACCATGACGTCCATGCTAATCCGGCTGAGGGATTAGTTGTCAGGGGTAGAACCACTGAGAAAAGGGGGAACAGTAATAAGAAAAACCGTTCTAAGTCAAGGAATCCTCACTCTAACAAAACCTGCCACTACTGCAACAAATTGGGTCATATCCAGGCTAATTGCTGGAAATTAAAGAAAAGGAATGGAAAGGAGGAAAAGGAGAAAACTGCTACAGCTGATTGTGTAGTAGAGTCAGAGTCTGATGGTGATGTGTTACTTGCTACTTCTTTAGCTACCATCTCCGAAAGGAGAATGGATATTGATTGGGTTTTAGATTCTGGCTGTACTTTTCACATGTGCCCTCATAAGGACTGGTTTGTCACCTATGAGACAGTTGACACTGGGGTGGTACTTATGGGCAACAATGCTGAATGCAAAGTTGCAGGAATAGGTACGGTGCAGATTAAAACCCATGATGGGACAATTAGAATATTGTCTAAAGTGCGCCACATACCTGACATGACTCGTTGTTTAATATCCTTGGGTACTCTTGAGACTAATGGTTGCAGGATTTCTATGGAAAATGGTGTCCTAAAGGTAACTAAGGGGGCCATGGTGATAATGAAGGGATTGAGGCAAGGCAGTCTCTACATTCTACAAGGAACTACAGTTACAGGTGTAGCTGTAGTTGGTACAGCAGATGACACACAGTTATGGCACATGAGGTTGGGCCATATGAGTGAGAAAGGGATGACCATTCTGGGTAAGAAAGGTTGTCTTGGTAACGCCAGTACGGGTAAGCTTGATTTTTGTGATCACTGTGTATTTGGGAAACAGAAGAGGGTGAGTTTTTCTAAAGCGAAACACCGTACTCAGGGGATTCTTGACTATATTCATTCTGATCTGTGGGGTCCTTCTAAGGTTCCTTCTTACGGAGGTAAGCGTTACATGTTAACCTTTGTTGATGATTTCTCACGCAAAGTTTGGGTTTACTTCTTGAGACAGAAAAATGAGACATTCTCCATTTTTAAGAAGTTTAAGGCTCTGGTTGAAAACCGGGCGGGGAGAAAAATCAAGAAACTTAGGACTGACAATGGTCTTGAGTTCGTTGAGTCGGAGTTTGAAGAGTTCTGCGCAATAAATGGCATAACTAGGCACAAGACTTTGGTTGGGAAACCACAGCAAAATGGAGTTGCAGAAAGAATTAACAGGACTCTACTAGAGAAAGCTCGATGTATGCTTTCAAATGCTGGGCTTTGGGATCGCAAAGCCTTTTGGGCAGAGGCTATTTCTACAGCCTGCTACCTGGTGAATCGTTCACCTCACACTTCCATTGACTTCCAGATTCCAGAAGAAGTATGGTCAGGTAATCCTGTTGATTATTCTAGTTTGAGAATATTTGGATGTCCTGTATATGCCCATGTGAATAATGGGAAATTAGCCCCTAAGGCTGTCAAATGTATATTTCTTGGATATGCATCTGAGTCTAAAGGATACCGCATGTGGTGTCCTGAGTCTAAGAAAATCATTCAGAGCAGGGATGTAACTTTTAATGAGACTGCAATGTTACCTTCTGGAAAGGACTCTGTTGTTTCTCCTACTGGTGCAGGTGATCAGCAAGAGACCAGTATGGAGATAGAAGTGGAGACAGTTGCAGTTCAAGGTGGAGCTGCTAATCAGCCCAGCAGGGAGGCCCAGGTTACTGAACCTGGTACCATTAGTTCATATCAGCCTCAGGTGGAGGCCGTTCACTCTGTAGCTCGCGATCGTCCTCGAAGGGAGATCAGGAGGCCTGCTCGCTACAATGATGATGAGGGACTGGTAGCCTATGCACTTTCAGTTGCAGAAGATGTACCTGAAGGTATGGAACCTTCAACCTACACTGAAGCAATCTCCTGTCCAAGTTCACCTAACTGGATCCTAGCTATGCAAGAAGAAATGGAGAGTTTGCAAAAGAATCAGACTTGGGAAATATGTGAGCTACCTAAAGGTCGAAGAGCCTTAACTGCCAAATGGATCTACAAGAGAAAGGAAGGCATTCCTGGAGTTGAAGATGCAAGGTGGAAAGCTCGTCTGGTTGTTCGTGGCTGCAATCAGAAAGAAGGTATTGATTATAATGAGGTATTCTCATCTGTTGTTAGACATACCTCCATTCGAGTGCTCCTTGCATCTGTTGTCCTGTTTGATTTGGAGTTAGAACAGCTTGATGTGAAGACTGCATTCCTTCATGGGGAATTGGAGGAAGAGATCTAGATGAAGCAACCTGAAGGCTTTGGTGTTCCTGGGAAGGAACAACTGGTATGTAGATTAAAAAAGTCCTTGTATGGACTTAAACAAGCTCCTAGGCAGTGGTACAAAAGGTTTGACACCTTTATGATTACACAGGGATACACACGAAGTCGACATGATAATTGTGTGTATTTTAGACAATATTCTAATGGTGCCTTTATCTACATGTTATTATATGTTTACGATATGTTGATTGCCTCTAAGGATAAATCATTGATTAACAAGTTGAAATCTCAACTCAGTAAGGAGTTTGAGATGAAGGACCTGGGAGCAGCAAAGAAGATTCTAGGCATGGAGATTCGAAGAAATCGAAAGGCTGGTAAGCTGTACTTGTCTCAAGGACGCTACCTTGAGAAAGTACTAAGCAAATATAATATGGATAACTGTAAGACAGTTTCCACACCCTTTGCTGCACATTTCAGATTGTCTACTGAGTGCTGTCCAGAAACTGAGGAGGATATAGATAAAATGTCTAATGTTCCCTATTCTAGTGCTGTTGGTAGTTTGATGTATGCTATGGTATGCACTAGGCCAGATTTATCACATGCAGTAAGTGTGATAAGTAGATATATGCATAATCCTGGAAATGATCATTGGGAAGCTGTGAAGTGGATCCTTCGCTATGTAAAGGGTACTGTTGATAAGGGGTTGGTGTTTGATAGAAACAAAGCCAGTACATGTGATGTTACAGGCTATATTGATTCTGACTATGCTGGTGATCTTGATAGAAGGAGGTCCATATCTGGGTATATCTTTACTATGTGTGCAGGTGCTATCTCTTGGAAAGCATCCTTACAATCTATTGCAGCTCTATCTACTACAGAGGCTGAGTATGTTGCTGCTACAGAAGGAGTGAAGGAAGCTATTTGGTTGAGGGGCCTTGTTACTGAGCTTGGCATCCCACAGGATACCACTGTGGTGTTTTCTGATAGTCAAAGTGCTATCCACTTGACTAAGAATGATGCCTATCATTCAAAGACCAAGCACATCAGCGTCAAATATCACTATGTCAGAGACACAGTTGTTGCTGGAGAAATAGTCGTGAGAAAGGTTCACACGTCAGAGAATCCTGCAGACATGTTAACCAAGCCTCTACCTGCAGCTAAGTTCAAGCATTGCTTGGACTTAGTAAGCATTCACAACATTTGAGAGCCCTTCAGGGCATTGCCCCTTGAGGGGGCGTCACCCTTCAGGGTGCGATGACGGCGTCAGAGATCTGCTATTTAGAGATTTCGGTCCAAGGTGGAGATTGTTGGGTTTCGTGGCCCAAAATCCAACTATGGCACGGTGGGACCGTACTATGACAATACGGTCGTGTCAGGACGAAGGAGCGCGAAGACGGAGAAGACAGAAAATTGGCACAGGGGAGCCGTGCCATGTGGCACGGTCGTGCCACGCATGGTTTTGTCGGTTCCGATAGTGGCGGCTAGAGTTTGTCACGAAGTGCAATTTCTCTTGGCGGCTAGGTTTCGTCTGTAAAGGTGAAACCCTAGTTTTCTAGACCCTATAAAAGGGGGTCATACCTAGGATCTAAAATCATCCTTGAACTCCAGTATTCATAAACACATTGAGAGGTAAAAAATACTTTGTGAGAGATTACAAGAGAGAGGTTGTAATTCTGCTCTTTGATCAAATCATTGTGGTGATTGTGATCGTGTTGTATTCTTTATACTCATAGTGGATTGTTTTGGTGCTGTCGCCATCCGTGGTTTTTCCCGCATTGGGTTTTCCACGTTAAATCTCTTGTCTTCTATTTCTGTTTCTGTTATTCTACTTGAATTTTTGAATCTCTAACTCGTCCTATCGCTTCCGCTATTGTTGTTGCTCTAATATTTTCCTAACAACGTGTTATAGACCATCAAAATCATGCTCTTTTGAGCGTCCAATAAGGTGAATACAACTATAATTACGCCGTCTTTTTTATAAGGTTCTATATGTTTAAATTGCCAATTATAAAAATAGAACGAGACTCACGACATGGGAAAAGTAAAATAACCAACAAACGAACTACACAACCATATTTAGCCACCTAGTCGATCTGTCTGCCATATAGCCAGGCTTTCTTCTGTCAACAAAGTAACTAGAGCATAAAACACTATTGTTTTCTTTTCAAACCGAATCAATCATTAAGTCGATAGTCTTATTCCCTTTAGCTAGATCGCACCCGACTTCTTCTTCTTTTTTTAAATATAGATCACTATGGTAAGCTTTTGAGAAGCGGAAAAATGAGTCAAAAGTATGCCTGATAGACTACTACAATGAGACTTCTTACTATCAACTTTAACTTACTTTTAAACAAATAATGAATTTAATGTGTTCATGTATCGACCTTATCAATTCTAAAAAATTCGCCTATGTTTACATCATCTAGCTAATATATACTTACTGAATTTTTCCTTCTTGTAATAAAATGCACAAAAGCTTATTAATTTACGTTCACTACATCTAGCCTACCTAGTGCACATAGCCAACATAATGCTATTATATGTGCAGAAAATCATATTTTTAAAAAGATTATTAATTTACTTTCACTACATTTAGCCACTAAATAAAAATATGATTGTCTCCTTATGATAAAGTACAAAAATTAATAATTAGTACCCAAATTTTTTTGATCTTTAGACGATTAATGATTTTCTTTTTTTCTAATGAATATGCATTAATATTTCTTTATTCTATATTGTTCATGCTGCCCCAAATAAAAATCATACAAAATTTTCTTGGGGCCACTATCATGTCATTGTATTAACGGCATCGATCTTTTTAGTGTACATTTCTAGTGTCAAGGTTTAATCCGACATTACTAAAACTTTAAATTTGAGTTCATATATCAAAATTCTCACATATATACAGCTGAAGCTCAATGTAAATAATCTTATTTTTAAACGCCCAAATTACAAAGAGATTGTCTACTATTATTTTAACTAAAGTTTTAGTGGACACACCCACCTTTACTGGTAGATAGACCTGGCAAATGGGTAACTCAATTCAAGTACGGGTCGGTTTAAGCTTGGATCAGGTCATGTGTCAAGTTAAGCGACATTTCGGGTTGGTCCGGTTTGAGTCGACTTCAGGTCAACCGATTTTTTGGTCAAATACGCTTGTCATGCAAAAATAAGCAACTTTGTAGAAAATTTCGGGTCAGGTATGATTTGGTTCGGGTCAAGTCGGTTTCGGGTCCACTTTCGGATGAGCCTATTTCGGATATCGGATCGAGTATCGATCCGGTTCGTTCAGTCCAAGTTTCGGATCTCAGATCATTTTTTTGGGTCTACTGGTATGCTGCCTCTTAATTTATGACATAAAACAACTCCACAAAACCATTATAAAACTCGAGTATGACCCAACCCGAAATTCAGTCATTTGACATTACAAATGAAAATAAAACTGACCCGACTCGAAATCCGACAGTAAAAACAAACCGAAAGAGAGAGAAAGAAGGAGGGAGGGAGGGGACTAACCAATTTGAAGGTTGGAAATGAGGTTGGGATCATGTAGAACAATGACAGTGCGAGAAGGGACAATGACAGAGACTTGAACAACTCCAATTAGGGGCTTCAAAATCTTCTCAATTAATGGCACTTCTGATGAGCAGCACAATCCCAGCACCTCAAAATAGCTTTTCTCCAATTTCCCTAATTTCTTGTTATTTTTATCTTCATCTTTGTTATTATTATTCTCAATAATTTCACTCCCCTTTGATTTTGAACCCATATCTTAATTATGCAGAGAGTTAATATTTATTTATTTTTTCTTACTTTGTTAGCTCTCACTCTTTGCAATAATTTAATCCTGCACCAAAAACAGATTTTCTTATTTAATTTCCCCACCAAAAAAAATCAAGAAAAAAATTGCTGCATTTTATTCAGATCACAATTCAGCATCTGGGTATCTGCAAAGACTGAGAGAAGTAGCATAAAAAAATGTAAATTCCATCAAAAACAGGGGTTTTTTGTTGGATTATTTTTAATTTTAAAAAATTTTAAAAAATAAAAAAGTAGGAGAAGATGTACTGACCTTGAATAAGGAGAATGGTTGAGTGAGATGGAGATCTGAGAAGAGGGATGGGGAGAAATAGGAGAAGCAAAATGAGGGGATTTAAAGGGGGGAAAGTTTTTTTTTAAAAAAAAAAAACAATTCAAAAAAGAGAAGAACTTTATGGGAAAAGGAAGGATGCAACAGAAAAAGGCTAGAGAGAGGGAGAATGGAATTGTGGAGTCCAGGTGAGATAGCAATAACTGGTTCTTCTATTTTATTTTTATTATTTAATTTAAGAGTTACTTGTGGGGATTTATAAATGAACTGAGTTTCCTAATCCAACTTTTCTTGGCTAGCACTTATATCGTAGACTCGGGTCTATAAATCCACTGAGGTAATATAGTTTAGACCATATGAACTTTATTTTTTCAAAAAGGATTATCGAAAATAAGTGTGGATTTGAAAATTTTAAAAATTATCATTTTAATTAACTCGGATCTTTTGATCCTGGGCTCCCACCCAAGCTTCTTATTTTTATATATATAGTAATTAATTACTTGCAAATTGCAATCCTCTTCATACTAAAATTGAAGAAAAGGCTCTGCCTTTAATGTTCAATAAAGCTCTTACAAAAAGATTGTCTCTTTAAATTGCATGCAAATGATGTGAGATAACTAACTTAACTAATGGATTAGTGATGGAATTTTTTTTTTATTTTTTTAGGTCTTAGATCCTTCATTTCAATGGAATCAAATTGCTGTTGACATAACAAGGGATAGAACTTTCTCATCACAACTTTCGCTATTTACTTGTGGGGAATAATAAGTGACAGACTACTGGAACTAATCTGTATAGGTAGTGATAGAATTTATTTAACTGCAATTGTTTACCTGGCAAAGAAAATCTCATTATATGTATTTTTCTCTCTTTTTCTGCTTGGGATTTGTGCTCCAATTTTAAAAATAAAAAGAAAAATGAAAATGTTTATTTTCATGATGAGCTTCGATTTTTAGTTGAGATAACCTAGATTACATGTAATTGAAGGGGTAGGAGAGAAAAGGTAGTTATTAGAGAAAGAGGCTATCGATTTTTATGTGAACTGTCTGATAAGATCAGATTATTTTATTGAAGATTAGTTTTTAAATATCTCAATTTTCAATGATAAATATGTGGCTACAAAGTAATATTCGTCCATAGTAACATTGAGAAATTCATATCGATCTAAACAATGTGTAAAGAAAACAGTGAAAAAACTACAGGCATATTGATGGAGCGGGAGACATTCTTTTCGATCAATGCTCATCCCTTACTGTGATCCTTTCTGTTAGAGTATAAAACTATTCCTAGGCCTTCAACCATAGCTTAAGCTTTTGGTTGAATTGGTTCTTGATTGTGGTATCAGAGTCTTTCTGAGTGAGAGGTCTCATGTTTGAATCTCATCAGCCCCCATATTGATTTATTGCGCAAGGTAAGACGGGCATTTGTAGCATCCACGCTTTAAGCCCAAAGGGCATTCGCGTGAGGGGGAGTGTTAGAGTATAAAACTATTCCTGGGCCTTCAACCATGAGTTTAAGTTTTTGGTTGAGTTGGTTCGACTGCTTAAAGGACAAATACATATGAAAACAACTAGTTGATCTCCTAATAGCTTAGGTTCCAAAGTCAAATAACTTCATTAGTAGCATGAGCCACATAGGTTCATGTACATTGCTTCAGCCATCTCATAATAGCTTATCGCTTCGCTGTTTTCCAAGAGACAGGAGCTCCACCAAGTAATTGGAAACCGATTATGTTGCCATTAAACAACTAGCTCAATTTGAGTCACAATCAAAAACTTGCCAACGATCATGTTGGTTGTGGAGCTAGGGCCTTGCACGCATGAATTAGCTTAGAAACGGACAAAATTAAGCTATATTAAGCATGGTGATGGTTAATAAATCAACTAACTGACCTCCTTTACCAATATGCATCAAATATAGGACACACCCCCCCAAAAAAAAGGTTATTGACAAATTAAATGGTAACGTTCCACAGGGAATGAAGTGGCCTAGCACTTAATTAGTCTGCCACCTTTAGAAAATATGTTAATGTATACGTCCTATAACATAGGAAGAATTTGAGAAGTACGGGCTACTTTCATTCCGATCCAAAAAGAATTTTGAAGGACTGAAGTTCCTAAGTTTGAAATATTTTATCAAATAAGTTTTGAAGGCGTGATAATACTCTGATGCCATGTTAAAGTTTATATAAGCTGGACTTTAAACGAATTAGACTTGCATATAGTTAAGTCCACTAAGATTCCAAAGCATTGTTCCACTTTTACCTTTCTTTTAGCCAGAGTATGGAATCCTCCGGCTAAGGGTTTGTTCTTTGGGGTTGGAAAAAACTTGTCGATATAATTAAGTTTAGTTCAGTTACCTAAAAAAAATCGGAAAAGAATGAAAAAAATAGAAAAATTTGAAATAATTAAGTTAAAAGAATTTGAAAAAAAATGAAAAAGATTAAAGTAGATAATGAACAAGTTGAGAATAACATTCCCCACAACAATATAAATCATCTATTTATTATATAATACTATGGATGATGCACTTTTCCTTGATATTGTAGGGTAAAATATTAGAACAGAGCTATTTGATTCTTATATTAGGACTTAGCTTAGGACATTCTGTGAGATAATTATTGTCCGATTCTTGTCTTTAAAATGGGCTCCACATGCTTTTCAATCAACCTAACAGGTAACATGATGATGATGATCTTAATTCTTGATGATTTCCCCCTGATCTTGCACAGCTAGAATACATGTAAGCTGTAATTATTTTTGATTTTTTTTTTGTTGGAAAAACAATTAAACACATAAATATCAATATATACAACCTGGTGAAAGATAAGAAAATTCATATCCATTTTATGTTGCTTGTTTTGTAGGACCTATTCCTAGCATTAATACCCTTCGTATACATGTACGTGTTGAATTTTTGTTTGAGACAAGGTATAAACATTAATATAAACAAAATATAAAATAAAATTAAACTTTTGATCACTTAAATTAAATGATACTGATAATATAAATGAAATTTAAATAGAAATATTAACTATTGATCTTTAAATATATTATTCTGAGTTCAAGGATCAGTAGGACCAATAAAAATAAATTATCTTTTTCAACATATGGTAAAAGCAACCACTTTCACCTTAATATATGGTAACTAATTGCCTTTTTGAAGTGGAAGTAACTTCACTCAAGAACAAAGTCTATATTATACACCTGAGAGTACATACTCTCAATAGAGATATCAGTAAATAAATACTTAAAAAATAAAATATATGATAAATACACCCAGAAAAATATATATAAATAAAATGTGAGAGCACGTACTCGGGGATGTACCTAATAATTTACCGCTCAAGAACACGATTCAGCATTGCATTTTTCCTTAACAAGTTTAATTAAACACTCGTCTGTTATATGAAGACTTTCATGTAACTTCATGATCAACTCATTATTCATCATATTTTGAAAAGGCAATGCAGTAATAATGGATTGGAGTATTAGGATTGATTTTCATCTTAATTACCCCTATTTGCTGATCTACCATATGATATGAATTTTTCAACATCTTTGTAGATAATAACTTAGATAACTCCTGTAAAAAAATGGATATGTAAGGTGTTGTATAGTTCTCTCATGGGAATTCTAGTCGTCCCAACTGACTTAAGGAAGGGAGAGTTATAAGTATTGAGGAACCATATTAACCAAAATTTTAAATTGATAGTACAAAGTCTATGAAAGGTTTATACTTTAAACACGTTGTAAAACAATTATTCTTTAAACTTGAAGTATGGATAGATATTACAAAACATAGATTATCTTTCAGTAACAACAACAACAACAAAAAGATTCAAACTAAACATATCTCACTTATTTTTTACCGTGGTGCAGCGTGATGGCTTTATTAATAGTCTACACATGGTAGGTATATTGGAATATAAAAATAGAGTTTATTCTATAATAATAAAATTTAAGGTATAGATCAATATGTATATAAGTTAGTAAGTTACTCTTTTCAGTATGCCTATGGGTTGAAAAATGGATGAAGTTGGTTGAGATTGGTTGAAGTGGGTTGAAGTGGATTTTTTTGTTGAAGTGGATTGAAGTTGGTTAAAATAAGTTGAATTTTTTTATATGATGGGTAGAAGTTGGTTAAAATTGTGAAAAGTGGGTTGAAGTTAGTTACAGTTGGTTGAAGTGAGTATTTTTTATTGAAGTTGGTTAAGTGTGTTGAAATATGTTGAAATTAATTAAAATTGGTAAGTTAAAATTTACAAACGAAAAGAACAGGGTCTAAGACTCATATAATGCAAAATTTAACAAAACATATTGAGAAGAGGCCTTGTCTTGTGGCTCACTTCCATTGGATGACCTAATTAAGAACCATACCTGGGCAGTCCAATAGCATTAGACCTTCGTAGGGGGCATTTACCAATGTGAGAAAAGATAGTATATATTATTTATGGACATAGGGAACTAATTAAATTGCCAAAATACAATGTAAGAATACAAGCTGTTAGGAAATTAGAGCAAACTAATTGCAGAAGCGTTAGGATGAACAATGATAATCAAAAGTAAAACAACGATAATAAGAACAATAAAGAACATCAAGATTTACGTGGAAACCCAAAACGGGAGAAAACCACAGACGACGATGAGCAAAGAATCCACTATGAGATGGGAGAGTACAAAACCGATCTCAGAGCGATGTGCTCTAGGAAGATATCAGAAAGCGATTACAAATCACTCAGAATACTCTCTCACAAAATAGGAATAGCAAACCTTAAGCTCTCATGGATGCTTGTATTTATGTGTTATTGAGATGATTATTAGAGCCTAGGCTAGGCGCTTTATATAAAGTTTAGATATATACAGATGCAAAAAACCCTAGGAGCAACCCTAGCTGCCAAGACGAAGAAACCCTAATTGCCATAGTCCGTAGCCCAAACTCCTTGAAGCCCATGGTGGATTTGGGGAGTTGATTTTGGGCCATTAAACCCAACAATCTCCACCTTGGACCAAAATCACCAACACCCATAGAGAACACCGTCAAAGGACCCCGAAGGATAACAAAGGCACTAAATGCTAACTAAGTTCAGGCAATGCTAGAACTTAGTAATAGGAAGAGACTTGGTGAGCATATCCACAGGATTCTCCGAGGTATGAACTTTCTTCACCGTAATGTCTCCTACAGCAATAGTATCTCTGATGAATTGGTACTTGATACTAATATGCTTGGTCTTCGAATGGTAGGCATCATTTTTGGTGAGATGAATAACACTCTGGCTATTTGAAAATACGGTAGTGATATCTTGTGAAACTTCAAGCTCAGTAATAAGGCCTCTCAACCATGTAGCTTCTTTGACACCCTCAGTTGCAGCGATATATTTAGCCTCAATAGTGGATAAAGCTGCAATAGACTGTAGTGATGCCTTCCATGAGATTGCACCCGCCCACAGGGTGAAAATACAGCCAGAAATGGAGCTCCTACGATCAAGATCTCTACCGTAATCAGAATCAACGAAACCTGCAACAACATAGGTTGCAGTCTTAGATTTGTCAAACACCAAACATCTCTCAAGAGAACCCTTCACATAGCGAGGGATTCCCTTTACAGCCTCCCAATGATCCTTACCAAGATTGTGCATATAACGGCTCACCACGCTAGCCGTATAAGCTAAGTCAGGTCTAGTGCAGACCATAGCGTACATGAGACTTCCAACTGCACCAGAATTGGAAATGTGAGACATTCTCTCCATCTCCTCTTCAGACTTAGGACAAGACTCAGTTGAAAGCTTGAAATGTGCAGCTAGAGGATTGGATACTATTCCTATTGAACCTATCAAGGACTTTCTCAAGGTACTTCCTTTGAGATAGGTATAGTTTGCCGCCCTTTCGATCCCTGTGAATCTCCATGCTGAGTATCTTCTTAGGTGCGCCTAAATCATTCATCTCGAACTCATCACTAAGTTAAGATTTCAACTTGTCTATCAAGGACTTATCCTTGGAAGCAATGAGCATATCGTCAACATACAACAACAGATACATGAAGGAACCACCAGATTGTTGAAAATATACACAATTGTCATAGTGACATTGTGTATAGCCTTGCTGCCCTATCATAAATGCATCAAATAGTTTGTACCACTGTCTGGGGGCTTACTTAAGTCCATCCAAGGACTTCTTCAGTCGACACACACTGTGCTCCTTGCCAAGAACAACAAATCCTTCAAGTCGCCTCATATACATCTCCTCTTTCAACTCACCATAAAGGAATGCGCTTTTGACATCAAGTTGCTCCAACTCCAAGTCAAATAGAGCAACAAAAGCAAGCAGCACTCTAATGGAGGTATGACGTACTACAGGAGAAAAGACTTCATTAAAGTCAATGCCTTTCTTCTAGTTGCAGCTCGAACAACCAGCCGTGCTTTCCACCGTGCATCTTCAATGCCGGGAATGCCCTCCTTTCCCTTGTAGATCCACTTGGCCGTTAGAGCACGACGACCTTTTGGCAGATCACATAACTCCCAAGTCTCATTCTTGTATAGACTCTCTATTTCTTCTTGCATAGCCATAAGCCAGTTTGAGGAGTTCGGACAGGAAATGGCTTCATAATACGAGGACGGTTCAACGCCTTCAGGTATCTCCTGTGCAACGGCCAATGCATATGCAATCAGCCCATTCTCATCATCAGCTGAGTAACGTGTAGGTGTCCTGATGGTTCTTCGTGGTTTGTCACGAGCAAGAGAATAAGTATCTGTGGCCTGATGTTCTGGACTTGAAATGTTGGGATTGACGTCCTCAGATTGGGCCTCACTACTAAAATGAGGTAATGTGTCTCCACCTTCAGGGACATTCGTAGGAATCTCAAACTCCACCTTCTCGCTGACATCTTCCTGATTACCTATAGAAACAGACTCTTTCCTAGGTGAAAATACAACAGTTTCATTGAAGGTTATATTCCGACTTTGAATAACCTTCTTGGAGTTAGGACACCACAACCTATATCCCTTAGATTTAGATGAATAACCTAGAAACATGCACTTGACAGCCCGAGAGGCTAACTTCCCGTTGTTAACATGTGCATAGGTAGAGCATCCAAATACTCGCATAATAGAATAGTCAATAGGATTACCTGACCAGACTTCTTCTGGAATTTTGAAGTCAATAGAGGAGTGTGGAGAACGATTCACCAAATAACAGACCGTTGAAACAGCCTCTGTCCAAAAATCACGGCAATGCCACAAGTTGGCGCTAGAGAGCATACAACAAGCTCTTCCAAGTAGAGTTCGATTGATACGTTCTGCGACTCAATTTTGTTGAGGCTTTCCAACTAGGGTCTTATGTTTGGCGATACCCTGAGTGGCGGAGAACTCGTTGAAATCAGATTCACAGAACTCAAGACCATTGTCAGTCCTGAGTTTCTTTATCTTTCTCCCAGTGTGGTTCTCCACAAGGACTTTAAATTTCTTGAACATGGAAAAAACCTCATTTTTCTGCGTCAAAAAATAAACCCAGACTCTTCGAGAAAAATCATCTACAACGGTCAGCATATAACGTTTTCCTCCAATAGAAGGAATTCTAGATGGACCCCACAAGCCAGAATGTATATAATCAAGGGTACCTTCAGTACGGTGAGTAGCAGTAGAAAAACTGACTCTTTTTTTTTTCCAAAAATACAATGATCGCAGAAATCAAGTTTTCCCGTATCTTCGCTGCCAAGTAGACCTCGCTTGCTTAGAATTGTCAGTCCCTTCTCACTCATGTGGCCCAAGCAAGCATGCCACAATTGAGTAGAATTTGCTTCGAATAAGGGGTGGTGACTGCAACAGAACCAATCACTGTGGAACCTCAGAGTATGTAGAGACTCCCATGTCTTACTCATTTCATAAGAATCAACGCACCCTTAGAGATCTTCAGGACTCCACCTTCAGCAGAATACTTGCACCCGTTGGATTCGAGGGTGCCAAGTGAAATAATATTGAGCTTCAGATCAGGATGTGACGGACATTGGAAAGAGTCCTCAATACACCGTCGTGGGTCTTGATCTGAACAGTGTCAATGCCTGCGACACAGCATTGGGTGTTATTGCCCATGAGAACGACACCTAAATCCAGTGATTCATATGTTGAAAACCAGTCCCTGTGGGGACACATATGATAGGTGTAACTGGAATCCATGACCCACTCAGTAGCACCTCTGCTGTCAGTTGTGGTGACTAGTAAGACATCACCATCTGACCTAGAGTCAACAACTGCAGCTTCAGCAGACTGACTACTCTTCTCTTCCCTTTCCTTCTTGTTATTCAGTTTGTAACATTCCGCGATCAGATGCCCTGGCTTTCTGTAGTATTTGCAGAATTTGTTGGATTTACGACCTTTTCACTTCGATCTGGAGTTTCTCCTGTTTGTACCCTCCTTTTAAGAGGATCTTTCTCTTACAAACAAACCTTCTGCTTTGTCATCAGAACACACTTCAAGATCAAACTTTTCTTTGGATAGTAAGTTAGACTTAACATCCTCAAAAGATAAAGTGTCGTTGTTACTGTACAACAAAATTTCCTTGAAGTGTTTAAAGGAGGGGACAAAGAGACAACCAACAATATAGCTTGATCCTCATCCTCAATTTTCACATCTAAATTTTCAAGATCGACAATAATCGAATTAAAATCGTTTAGATGTTTTTGAACAAGAGTACCTTCTGCCATCTTGAAAGTGTACAACCTTTCCTTTAATCGGATCTTGTTGGCAAGACTCTTTGTCATGTAGAGTTCCTCCAGCCGAACCCAAAGACCCACTGCAGTTGTCTTTTCAAGCACCTCTCGCAAGACATGTGGCGCCAAGCACAGCTGTATGGCCGAAAGTGTCTTCTCCTCCTATTCTTCTCATTCGTCATTCGTGAAAGAACCACTCTTCTTCTTCTTCTTCTTCTTCTTCTTCTTCTTCTGTTATGCCCATTATTCTTCTGTCATCGTACTAGGTTTCATATGAGGTCCTAAGAGAACCTTCCACAACCCATGCTGAATGAGAACCGCTCTCATCTGCTTCTTCCAGATATTGAAACTAATCTCTCTATCAAACTTCTGAATATCAACCTTCATTGTTGAAGATATCCTAAACCTCGCTCTGATATCAGTTGTTAGGAAATTAGAGCAAACTAATTGCGAAAGTGCTAGGATGAATAATAGTAATCAAAAGTAAAACAACGATAACAAGAACAATAAAGAACGCCAAGATTTACGTGGAAACCCAAAACGGGAGAAAACCACAGACGACGATGAGCGAAGAATCCGCTATGAAATGGGAGAGTACAAAACTGATCTTAGAGCGATGTGCTCTAGGAAGATATCAGAAAGTGATTACAAATCACTTAGAACACTCTCTCACAAAACAGGAATAGCAGAACTTAAACTCTTATGGATGCTTATGTTTATGTGTTATTGGGATGATTATTAGAGCCTAGGTTAGACCCTTTATATAGGGTTTAGAGGTGTAAGGATGCAAAAAATACTTTGAGCAACGCTAGCTGCCAAGACGAAGAAACCCTAGCCGCCACGGTTCGTAGCCCAAACTCCTTGAACCCCGTGGTGGATTTGCGAAGTTGATTTTTGGCCATTAAACCTAACACAAGCAAATTAAGAGCTAGGTTGGAACAGACTAGACCTTTAAGATGAATATGATAACATATAAATAACTGCAAATGCAAAGAAGAAGAGATACATCAGATGAGAGAGAAAACGAGACACTCATCGTAAGAAGGAGATCCATTGGAGAAGTCCGGCCATGCCATGCATGTAAACATTACAAATGGCACCAAATTTTCCAATCTCTTAATTATAGCCGAATTGGAAAAATCTAACCCAACATGATAATGTGACATGAACTCGCTTTGAAGTTCAAATTGAACCGATCTCGACCTGAAGTTTATACAATTTGACCGTTTAATGTGAAAACTTATTATTTTTCAATTTTGAGCAAATCTAAGCCATTTTTTAAAACCAACATGAAATTAATTCATTTATTACACAGATCGAGCCAACCCAACCGTACCCATTTTGCAGCTCTCCTCATTTTGACTTGACTTCTTTCTTAACGTTATCTCATCTCTCCAAGCGGTGAATTAAATAGCACTCTTTTGAACTTTGCTTTAGGCCTTCTCGGTCCTATCGCGCCCCCCCCCCCCCAACAAAACCCAAAAGAAGAAAAAAAGGCCTATTATAGGAATATTTTGGACCCAATCTAGGTAAATGTGTATATGGATCTAATTGATCTGATGCTTATTGTGCTTGTCGACCATACTCTGTATGCATAGTGCGGTTCGAATCGGATCAATTTGGCTGTATAATAATTTTAAATTTAAATTTATGATTTGCTTGTGTGATGTCTGTATCGGAGTTTTGAGAGTCTAACACAGGTGTTATGTTGGATTCGGCACTTTGTTGAAAATTTTTGTGCATTTTAATTTGATCTAAAATAAACGGTTGAGCACTCATATTCATGCCCTAGTGCCGGATACTTGAAGCAAAATGAAGAGTTCACACAAAATAGTATATAACATTACCAAAAGCTTAGAAACTTTAATATTATTTTATGTAAAAGCAGAATATGTGAAAATAAAATAATGCAAATACTTTAGAATAGAATTAATTCTTATCCTAAATAGAATTAGGTATGTATTAATGTCAAAAATCACATCAAAATATCTTGGAAAAGTTGCGTATCAAGTGTAAAACTCACACCATATCCTAGATTAGAACAAAGAAATGCTAATATGAGTGGAAAAATAGCCAACCTAACTAGCTAAAAGTGCCTTCTTGCTCTAATAGATGTACGGAATTTGTGTATTTCTTCAAGCGACATGCACGGTAAATCACACAGGGTGGTTCAAATGATTTGACACTTGTTTTCCTTAAGTAAGGTATCAGGTTCGAGTCTTGTAATGGGAGAGCTCTATCCCTTAGTGGACTAGCATCAGTTCGACTCCAGTAAAATAGAAGATCCAAGACAAAAAAAAAAAAAAAAAAAAGGATAGAATGTGAGTGATGATCATATTGTATTTCTTATGCGTATATTCGATCTCTCTCTTTTTCCAGACTGCATTATAAAGTAGATGAATTAGGATTAGGCATATAAACACGCGTGCAAGCGAAAATTAAGCTGTAACAATATTCCCACAAGGTACGTACCTTCTTTTTTGTAATTGGTGTGCACATCTACATCTTTTTCTCTGCTCATGATTCTACGTTGTATGCCACCTTGGTCTCCCACATTATCTTTATTCTTTCAGAATAATTCAACTAATCAAGGGTAATTCAACTAATTAATTAACTATAATCTCGGCCGCAAATACTCTAATTGAAATTCGTTATATGTAAATGTGTAAATCGAACTGTTACTTTGTTACAGTATAAAAATATTCTTGGGTTGTCAATCAAAAACTGAAGCTGGTGGTTTTTAGAGTTAAATTTAATTATGATGGATCTGTTGAACATAGTATCAGAACCTTTTTGGCTGAGTTCGAATCTCAGCAGCTCTCATATTTGATTTGTTGCGTAAGGTAGGGGAGTCTTTGCAACATTCACGCTTCTCGCGTGAGAGTACATGTTAGAGTATAAACATATTCGATCTTGAGTCATCAACCATCAGCTTAAGTTTTTTTTATTGAGATGGTTCTTGAACGCAAACAATATATACTTAAATTTCGACAAAATTTCATAAAACAAATGTATTTATTTTTAGTATTTCAAACTCTAGTTAGGCCGAACAATTAGGCTGACAACGTTTAATAAGACCTAAATAGAGTTCGAAACTCACATTCAATATGCCCCTCAGGTTTGAACAAAGTCCCATTGGCGCCTGCTTTGTGTGATGGTTTTAAAACCATGCATCTAGTATGATGGCCTTGATTTAAATCACCTCAAATTTATTTTAATAATTTTAAATCCAAATTCATATTTTAATTAAAAGTCCGTCCATACAGGGTATGCATGAGTAATATTCCCCTTAGATTACCGGGTGATCGACTAATTTAGCTAGACATTGGATTAAAATCACTCTGATCTAGACCTACTGTTCAATTAAAAGATAGCAGACAATCTACTCTAATTTATAATTCAATATCAAAAAATTGTCAAAAATTGTCGAAAAAGTAAAAATAAACTCAACACAAATTAATTTAACTAAAATTAAAGCTATATTTGCTTCTTGGTTTTTTAGTATGAGAATTCATGTTATCAGTTCTCCATTGTCATCTGGTATATGTAAAGGTGTATAATTTCGTCTAAATGGAATTGTCTGCCGTGTGAGCAAGTTTAGGCACGAAGAAAGGTACCATATTTTATGAAAGTTTCGAGCGATAAGATTCTTTTGAGCTATGTATAATATGCCTACTTTAAGGCACTGTTCTTTTTGTTGGTAAATTTTAACTTATCAACTTCAATCCATTTTTAATTCACTTTAGGAATTTCAATAAAAAAAACCAACTTTAATCTATTTCAACCCACTATTTGATCCAACTTCTACCGATCATATAAAAAATATACTAACTTTGACTCATTTGATCAACTTACTTCAACCCACTTTAACCACCTGCACTCATTTTTCGACCTCTATTTTCCAATGAAAAGAACAAGCCTAAGTACATGAATTTTATGGGCTTCACCTCAAAGAAAGGGGAAAAAGGTAACCAAGAACAATACGTAGTGATAAAATCTCTTAGTTAGGAAATGTATGTTCACACTTCTAAGGTCAGTGGCGGATCTAGGATTTTCATCTAGGGGTGTCCATTTAGAAATATCACTAACACATACACTATAAAAGAAAAATCATACAATGAAATTCAATACTAAAGTAATTCATTGTTATGATTGTCATTTATGATGGTCAAGCTTGAAACCAATACATTCATTAGAAATTGAGTCAAATATATCTTTATCCAAGTAACTAACTGCCTAATCATTCAAAAAAAGGATCACACATTTGATTGCAAAGTCTAGTTTTTACCACTATTTAAAACGTATCACAGTGGAGTTCATTATAAATTTAATTGAAGAAAAAGGCCATAAATATTATGTTTAAAACTAGAAATGTTATAAATTCTAATCTATATATCACAGTCAAACACCCTATTTACATTAGGAAAAAAATATTGTACAATTAAAATTCAAAAAAATCAATTTATATGATTAAACTGGACAAAAACACATATTGAATCTTGGAAATTAGAGAAATACCGCCATGTTAGACAAATTAGAAACTCACTATAAAACTCAAAATTAAACTTGACAAAGCACATGATTGCTAAAACAATAATAATGAGCAATGCACTGCAAAATCAACCCCCATCTTCAATGAGTCCATTGGAAGTTTCAAACAGGCCTACTCTGCCTCCAATTGGCCTTGCCCAAGGCTAATCTTTCTACACCCAACACTTGGCCACTAACTGTAGTTGAGACAATAGCTCCCACATCCTCTCTCTTTTCAACGGCCTTTTCTACTCCTTCGGTGGTTTTGAGTTTGGGAAATAAGAAAATGAAGATTGTTGACACCAACTAAAAAGTTCTTTGAAGATAGAAAGAGGGGGGTAAGTGAGTTAGACAGTAAAAGAGGAGCTTAAAGCCTTTTAATGATGTAAGCACCAATGAGTTAGAGATAGAGAGACATAATTAAAATTTCTTTTTAAAAAAATCTGCTTTTAATATCTTCTAACTCAACTATACGGGATAACAAAGAAGAATATATTTTTCACTTATACCTTTTGGACTTTGCTTATTTAGGTATGTATGGACTTGTATCATTTTTTTTAACGCATGTCCACATGTGTAAAATCATATCCGAACTTAACACCTTATAAACACCTTTTTTGGGCAGGGGTGTCCATGGACACCCTAACTAGATCCGTCCATGTCCAAAGTCATCTTGCCAGAAGCAAACGTATAATTGGACTTTTATGAAAGTATATATTATGTTCATTTCTTAGTATATTTCCTCGGATTGTGATTCTCAACTTTTTCCTTGAAGATATAAATTTTGAGTAACATTCAAAGTATCATGATTTGCTTATGCCTCGAGTGCTTTTTTTTTTGTTTTGACTTTTTATTTAATTGAAATTGAGTTATTATTTACTTATAATGGATAAGCTTCTTGGAGATTAATCTAAATAAATAATCCGAATGTTTATTGAAAATCAAAAATTCAAATGTGGATATTATTAAACAAGCCATGAGTATATATGGAATATCAAGATATACTTGTGAGGAAGTATATATGCTCATAATGGATCCCATCACTCCCTTATCTTCTTTCTTCATACCCATGTTTTAATAAGCAAAACCTATTTAAGTAATTTTTGGATCCACTCTACTTTATTCTCCGCTCCTTTTTCAATATTACAGTAGTGCTCTTTTATCACATATTTTCTTGATTTACCAGATATAAATTTAAAACCAAGGCATTATTTAAGAAAAAAAAATATAAAATTCAATCACTGAAATCAACTTTACCGGTAACTTTCTTTAAAAAAAAAAAAACAAATGCATGATCATCGATTCTAAACATTGAAATCATCATACTTGTATGTTTACAAGGCCTTGGGTTCGACTTTGGGGTGTTATTCTCCTATGCTAAAAGAAAATTTGGATGACATTAGAGCATCTATATATGAAGAAAGGAATTTTACTATTTTGGAAATTGTGGGCATAGAGTTAAAGGTCTCCCAACACTACGTAAGGTATTAACAGTGTAAGGCAATATCTAGGTTTTGGTTGGCCATTCAGCTGATCAAGAGGCTGCAGAAACAATTACTTGAGAATTGATTTGAATCACAAAACTTGTGAAATGATTCATCAGCCAACTAAAGAAAATAAAAAGAAGCATCTTTTAGGATATTCTCCTGAAAGATGCTTTTATCCGAAAAATTAGAGTTTATTTTCATTAGTTTGTAAGCATATGCAAAATTGATTCATTTAAAAAAAAGAAAGCAAATTAAAAGATAGAAAATATCTTACTTTGCAAGATAGGAGAAACAGCAGCATATCCGATAATTCATTCACAATTTATATAGTAGTATTGAGTCTAATAGACCCAGCTTATTATGTCTGGTATCATCCTCTATTTTCATGGTTCTCCCATTTTAAAAAAGATACATTTTCTATTCTGATGTGTATCAGCTCAACAAATTTAAAGATCCATATCTATAATATAAGCGATGACTTAATTACTCACAACTTATAGATCCACATTATCATGCAGTCAGAGGGGGAGGGGGTGGTGTTCCAAATCTCCTAACCTCTTGTGGTCATAATGATCCTAGAAATCACACATGCAAGAGCCAAAAATCCCCATCATGACTACCTTTTCTATATAACCAAAAGAAAAGATTTGCAAATGGGGCACTATTATCATAGTGGAATTCCCACTCGATGACAATTATTGGTTGATGTATATGAGGTTTCCTTTTTCCTACCCTCTTTTAAATAAGTGAAAGCATGCTAGTGTTATACATGATCAAATAGCCAAGGCTCCAAAAGGAGTCAAGTCAAAAGGGTAAAGCTTAGCTATTCCAACTTGATTTCCACTTATTGAACAATGATTAGTTCAACATATTCTTGGGTCAACTAATGGTGTCATGACCACTCATTAGTGTCATCAAGCCACCATCATATTCAATCATTAATTGTGAATATAGTCATAAAAATCATACGAATCAAAAAATAAATACGATTCAAAACAAACCGGAAACATCTGAATATAAAAATATAAAATATTAAGGTTAAAAAGTAAATATAAATTAAGCAAAATACATATGTACAAAATGATTTAAATATGAATTTCATTAATGAAAGCATAATTCTTCCTTTATTTGTGTTAGCAGGTAAAAACATATGAGAGCTATATATATATATATATACACACACACACACACACACACACACA
>JACYFF010031955.1:112296538-112324805 GCA_017589665.1 Selenicereus undatus | reverse complement strand
TTTCATAGTTTGTTTAGTTTTTAAAATTTTTAAAGAATATGCTTCACGATGTGTTTTTGGCTATTGTTAAATATACAATTTTACATTTTGAACTTAATATTTTTCGATTTAAATATTTTTGGTCTTCAACTTACCTCATGTCAAAGTATATTTGCTACTGTCACTCATAGCTTGGCACAAACCTACAATACACTGTATACCCAAACTAAACATAATTTACTAATGTCACTCATAATTATGTTCCTTTGGCAATTTCACATCTATGGTCACTTGGTCAACATCATCTAACTTAGAGCACTACCAGCGTGAAAAAACACGTGGGAGAAGGGGGGCCCGCGTTTTTCACGTATGGCAGTGGCTCTTTGGAAACTATGGGAAACCGGGGGGGGGGGGCACGCGTGGCAGCACGTCTGGCCGTGCCTCCCCCCATTCCCTCTTGTTTTGTCATTATCTGATTTTTTTATTTTATTTTTTTATTTTTTTTGGAGTAAATATATAATTTTTGAATGATTAAAAAATAAGTTGTATGTTAGAAGATGGGTCCATAGCAAATGATTTTATTGGATGATTATAATTGGAGTTCCATGGGTTGGAGAAGGGATGAAATTCAAGTTCCAAAAAATTAAATTTTTTGCTGATGTGGCAAGGTAGAGTTCTAAGAGCATCCGCATTGGTGATCCAAGAGTTTGGATCACAAGTGGGGGTCCACACCTTCCACATCACCCCACAAGTCAATTTTTTCTTTATTCTCTACATCCCATGAATCACCAATTTGGATCACCAAATAAAATAATGCTTTGTGGAATCCACTACTAATATATCATTGGTCAAACTTTTTCAAAAAAGAGTTTAAAGCTTACTTGGTAAAAAAATAAAAACAAAAAATGGTGGTGAGCGGATCATGGCCACGAGCTGGACCGTGGGGCGAGCTGAAAGGATCACCATTGTATGTCATTTTCTGGACCGCGGGCAGAAATTTTGGCTCACAATCCTAGCAATGCAGGTGCTCTAAAATGGCCAGATTACTAGTTTTGGAAGCCCCTGAGTTAACTGTGTTAGATCGTAAACAAAGCCTTCCGAGTTAGACTTGATTGTTGCCTTATCTAGACTTGGTAAATGAGTTATTCAGTTTGGGTACATATCGGGTTAAATTTGAGTCATGTCATGTTTCGGGTTAAGTGACATTTTGGGTCGGGTGAACTTCGGTTTGGGTCGATTTGCATCAACTGATTTTTTGTCCAATACACTTGTCATGCAAAAATTAGCACTTTTATAGAAAATTTCAGGACAGGTATGTTTTGGTTCGGGTCAAATCGGGTTTCGGATCCACTTTCAGGTGAACATATTTCGGATGTTGCGTCAGGTATGGGTTCAGGTCATTCGGTTCGAGCTTCGGGGTTTCAGGTCAGTTTTGCCAAGTTACCTGTTCAATAGCGGATTTAAGGGGGGCCCTTATTAATTGGTAAGTAACATAAGAGTAGACCTTATCAAATTGAAGGTCGGGTCGGGTCGGGTCGGGTTGAAGGTCGGGTCATGAGGGTTGGGAGATAGAATTTTCTCTACCCTGACCCTACCCGACCCTTATGCGGGTCAGCATACCCCTGACCCTGCGGATACCCTCAGGTTACACCCGACCATCAGACATCCTGATATAGAAAATGATATTTCTCACTAAGTTTTCTTTTTATTATAAAAGTCAACATTAAACATTTTACAAAATAAAAAGTCAAATGATAAATGTTCCGATGAAGTGTATCGCAACTACAAACACTCTAATGCGTAATTTAGTCACTAAACCAATAGACCGATTAGTTCACTAAAATGACTACTCAATCTACTTCAAACTTCAGAGAGGGAGCATTAGAAAGCTACGAACCAGTGAGATTTGGTGAGGTGAATGGGAGGAAGATGTTAAGCTGAGATGGGAAAGTGAAAGCGAAAAAGTTTTGAACAAATGAAACCGAAAGTATCTTATTTTTATTTTTATTTTTATTTTTAAAAGTGAGGGTCGGAAAACCTTTACCCAAGTCCGACCCTCATCATAGTCGGGTACCCTCAATTTGAGGATCAGGGTAAGTAGAGACAAAAAAAACCCAACCCAGACCCTAATTTTTTAGGGTCGGGATGGGACGGGCCGGGTGGATCCCGACCCATTGATTAGGTCTACATAAGAGAGGACCAATTAGCTCGCGACCGGGTCACTCTTGTGGCCTTGCCTTTGTTTTTTATCCGATCACGGATTCAAATTTCGCTACAAAATTGCCTTTGCTTTGATTAATTTCAACGTGCCGTTCGTGTGCTGTTCCGATGGCTCCCTTCGCTCCACCCACTATTTCTACACCCCCAAGTCATAAAACTCTTGCTTTTACTGTAGTAAGTCAACTGAATTTTTTTATCGGTATTTTCATGTACATACATCATTGAACATTTGTTCCGTAAAAATAGAACTCATACTAGGAGGTGGTGTTGTATACATTATTGAATATTTTCTTTTTCGTTTCTTATTTTGACAATCAGATGGATTTTGTTATTTATTCATTAAAGTTTACTATAGTAAGCCACTGTACCTACTGACAAAAAGGAGCGAAAAAGCATGCCAGCAAATTTTAGAGACTACACTAACAGTTAGGGATGAGCGGTTCTGGGTACCTGTTCAAAAAATTGAGAATCGAACCTAGAACTAGTGAAACCGGTTGTTAACTTTTGGGCACAGGAACCGGAACCTCAATTTTCGGTACCAATTCTAGGGTACCCGTCGAGCTTAATGTTGAGATTTTAGGACCTAATAAATTAAATTTTCTTATTTATTTGGAGGGGGAGAAGGGATGTTTGATGTTTTCCTACCTTAATCTTCTATCTTTACACAAAAAAGAAACTTAATTCATTGAGTTTGTGTTTTTTTTTTTATCTTAGTTACTTCAAAAATATAATAATTCATCCTTCAATTAGTGCAGAAAATTAATCGATATTGTGTTAAATTTGTTATTTGAAGAGTCAATTTTGTAAGGAAAAATAACAAATAGAAAAAAAAAGAGAGACAAAAGAAAAGCTACTAAAAAATTAAAAAAAATATCCATTTTTCTCTCTCTAAATAGATTCCAGGTTTTGGTTCCAAATATTTTTCTAAGCACCAGATAGACCTAAAAAAACTGACATGAGATCTGCAACCCGAACCGAACAACCTGGACCCATACCTCATCCAATATCTGAAATATACTCATCCGAAAGTGAACCCGAAATCCGAATTGACCCGAGCCGAACGATACCCAACCCAAAATTTTCTATAACGCTGCTTGTTTTGGCATAACCAACGTATTTGACTAAAAATTGGCTGACTCGAAATCAACCCGAACCGAACTATATCCGACCCAAACCGAAACGACCCGATATGTCACTTAACCCGAACATGATCCGACCCAAAATTTGCCCGACCTATACATACTCGAACTGAATGACTCATTTTTCAGATCTAGAATCGAATTCAGAACTGATTAGACCGGTTCTTCTTTTTTAGAAATCGAAATTAAAATCATTTGACTGGTTTCAAACAAGGTTCAGGAAACCTGAAAACTTTACTCACCTCGGCTTACTGACAGTCTAACATATTGTCAGTTGGACTAATAGGCTTCCACATTTTTTTCTTTTTTGTTTGTTTTTTTCGAGGGAAAGGGGGGATGGGTATGGAATGGTGGGTAAAAGGAAAAGCGATAATATAATGCCATTTGAAAGCCATTGTTCACTCATAGACTTAGCTTTACTATGAAAAATATTTGATACTGATGTTTCTTTTTCTTTTTTTTTTGGGTCCCTTTAACGTATGTCTAGACTATAGTTTTATAGTACCTTCTTACTGGATATTTGGTGAAGCTCGATTATTAATCGCCATTAATGAGGTTTTTAGCTCTGTTCGTATTTAACACAGGGTTAAAAATAGGGGATTGTCAAACAAACTTCAAATGAGTAAGGAAATGAGCAAAAATCAATGCAAAAGCAAATCCATTAGTCAAATTTCGACAATTAAACACATTCACAATTCAGAATCCAAAGTTTTTCTAGTCCCAATTTCAAACATAACGGTTAGAGTTTAATACCAATAGCAATATCGTTGATATCACTATATGATTATAATCAAAGGATGCGGATTATATAGTCCCCCGAGGGATGTGTAAAAGAAAATCAAAAAGACTGAACCAAAAAACCGGTTAACTGAACAAATTTTATAAAAATAAAAAAATTGGTCCGCCAAACCGAAAAAGTTTTCTGTTTTCGATTTGGTTATGGTTCAGCCGGTTCGAAAATTCGGTTAACCGTCGGTTCAAAAATTTACGTTAAAAAGTATACTTTTTATATTATCGGTAAATGGTTAATCGATAACTGAATCGAAAAACCGATTAACCGATTTTGCAAACTCCTATGAATTTGCTCTTTTTGTAAGGCTGGAAAGAGAAGCACAATGACTAATGAGATTGTAGGTTTTCATGATTTTTTTTCTTTAAAAAAATATGATCGAGATTCTTGTCTGCCTTTTCATGTATTCCAAATTCTTTATTCAGTCCCATGTCACCTTTTTTTCCTCTATAATTTCGGTTACACTTCCATTGGAAAAGAATGCAACTTGTTCAAGCACATATGGAATGGAATTTATTATTTTCTTCTTGCTTTGTTTAATTAGCTTGGAAAGCATGTCTTCATGGGCTCTTTTCTTTTTCTTTTTATTTTCCCCCTGATTTGATGGTTTCCGTTGTTATTATTTGTTAATTGAAATTATATTAAGTGTAACATCAATCGAGAAAAATGTATGGGACAATTGGCTAGGTCACATAAACTATTAAAACAGGTGTCAAATTTTTTGAATCTTACTTTTAATATTATTATCAAAAGTCTAATTTCGAATCTTATTTACATTAATCTTTTGTAATTTCGTTTATCTTAAACAAAGGGGAGCTAGATACAAAGAGGGAAAAATCATCACTAATGCCCTGTTCTTTTCGTTAGTAAATTTCAATTTATCAATTTTAACTTACTTCACGAACTTCAATAAAAAAATCAACTTCAACCCACAATTTTAACCAACTTCTACCTATTATATAAAAGATATACCAACTTCAACCTACTTTAACCTACTTCAATCCACTTCGACCTACTTCAACAAAAAAATATCCACTTGAATTCACTTCAACTTACTTTAACCAACTTCACCTATTTTTCAACCTTTATTTCTCAACGAAAAAAACATGCCCTAAAGGCTTGTTCTTTTCATAGGTAAATTGGGGTGGGTAAAAGGGTGAAGTAGGTTAAGGTAGGTTGAAGTAGGTTGAGGTGGGTTGAAGTTGGTTGAAGTGAGTTGAATTTTTTTTATATGATAAATTAAACTTGATTAAAATAATGAGAGTGGATTGAAGTGAGTTGAAATAGGTTGAAATTGAAATTTTAAAAATGGTCCACGAAAAGAACAGGGCTTTATTATAGCAACTGTGAGAGGAAAAAAATTCACTTGAATGGCTACAATATCCACATGAAGATTCTCGGGCCTCCAGAACTACTTAACGCTGAAATTCAAGTTTTCAACACTAAAAGGGCCCAATAGGCCTGCCAGGTTCACACCAACCCTGTAGCCCATTTTAGAGATCTAACAAAGTTACAAAACCAATAACAAGATTTTGTGCTGATGGAGCTTTCGTTTATATACGTTGATTCCCGTATGATATTCCATTCATAAAAAAAGGAACCCTAGAGAGTTAAATCACTTAAACAAGCAATTCGCATAGTGTAGACAACTAAAAAGTGCCTTATTTTTATTTTTTTTTAAAAAGCTTCATGACGTTAAACCAAGCTAATAAGATTTGGGACTTTACAGATATCGAAAACTAAAAGTATTGAAATGTGTCAATATTTCTTCGTTGAAGAGTCAAATCCAAGTGCCACCCACAAAAGGCCTAAAGGGACCAAGATGTCCAAATAACCCCAATTGAGGATGTTCGGCATTTTGTTGAGATTATTTCGTCATTTTTCAGCCATCCAAAGGTGGATAAAATTATTTAGTTTAAATATTTATATTCCTTAGTGAATGAGCTTTCTAATGACATATTTATTATATACACAAATCCAATAAGTAATACAAAAGATATAAATTGAATAGTAAGACTTATATCATAAATGACACACGTCCACTCTTGTTTTCATAACTTTCTTTACCCTTGTTCAAATATTATGAAACTAGTTTTACTGGAAACTAGACTCAATAATCTTTTAAACATAAAAAAGAATCACCAAAAACAAAGATTTGACACGAATGTTACAGCCCAAACAAATTAGAACTCAAAACTTGCTAGCAAGTCGACCCATAAACAACGTAATTTAGGCTAGTTCAACGAAACAGGGTTTCTTTTTTTGCCCAACTTTCAAATATCATCCAAACATTGATAGTCTTGCTCTAAGAGAATCTCCACATAGCTGTTAACTCTTGGCAATCCTAAGAAATCTAGCCTACCTTCCTACGCCTATAAATATAACCCTCTATTTAACCTTCAAATGATGATCCAAACTTCCCAAAAACCAAAAAAAAAAAAAAGGGAACCTAAGAGAATCCTATGAGGCTGAGAGAACCTGAGCAAATCATGCTCAAATCCATTCTCAAAACCCACAAGGTATACTTCAAGATTCAATGTTTTCGGCCTTAAGTTCCCCAAGTTGCCTAAGCAATGAATTGAGGGCAAAACAATTTTTTTTTTTTTTTTGTTTGGTTCAATTCTATTCTCTTTTCATGTTTTCCCATCGCAAAGATGTAATTCTTATGCTTCATCCACAATAATGTTGTGATTATGTAAATATTGTAACATAATAATTACTTTTTTATTTTCTTTAAGTTTTGCATGTTAGGGTGTAGTACTTTAATTCCTAGCTTGATGAGGAGTTGTTAGCAGTGATAAGCAACGCTCATATGCTTTCCATCCGGAAGTCATACATTCGTCCTCACATTAGATCTTTCGATTCAAGGTAATAGATTTAGTAGTCTTCACACTAAGGATTATTCGAGAATCTTTCGATGAACTTTTCTATGTAAGTTTGTATCCCTATTATTGTCCTCTTGGTTTAGGGTTTGGCTATGAAAGTAATATTTCTTAAATCTA
This sequence comes from Selenicereus undatus, assembly GCA_017589665.1. Taxonomy (NCBI): domain Eukaryota; kingdom Viridiplantae; phylum Streptophyta; class Magnoliopsida; order Caryophyllales; family Cactaceae; genus Selenicereus; species Selenicereus undatus. The sequence continues at coordinate 112,317,675 of JACYFF010031955.1, read as the reverse complement.
AAAAAAGGATTTTTCAGCTAGTGTTTCCTTGAAAAAGACACAGTAGTCTGCTCAAACTCTTTCATGGAAAAAGGCCAAAATTACATATTTGTTAAAAAAAGCCAAAAAATTGGCCCGTAAAGAAAACATGCAGTTTGCTAGCTAGATTAAGTCGGAGGCATGCAATTTCGTACTCTTGTCCTCTTGAACTAGGGTTTGGCTATGAAAGTAATGTTTCTTAAATTTAAAAATAGGTTTTTTTGTTAGTTTTTCCTTAAACAAATACACATGGGTCTACTCAAATTCTTTCATTCAAAAAGGCCAAAAGTATATATTTGTGAGGGATTGGGGCCCAGCAAGGTGAGCTATGGACCTTAGACGACATTCAAGAAAGAGTCTCGCGAGCCAAGAAATGGGTTGCTAGGCGAGCCGGCAACTCGAGGAGCCACAACAGCAAGCTCGAGCGTCGAGGCCTGGCGAGTGGCCCACCAATGTGAGCGGCCCGCGTTCAATTTTTTTGTCCTATTGTGGCATGAAACAACGTCGTTTCATGTCACCCCTTTCTTCTTTTTTATGACCATTGCAAAACTCCCAAAAAAAAAGGAAAATGTTTTGCTGGGTTGTAAACTTGATCATTCTTTTTTTCCGTTGGGCAACGGCTACAAATATGGCAGCCCAACTTTTGTATTTTGTTTGAAATTAATTTGAACTCTATAAATACTCTAATTTCTTACAAATTTTTACACACAAAAATCTCAAATTTCCTCTCTCTAAAACAAAATTATGAGCAAGTTGGCTAATTGTTATGAGTTATTATTTCATCAAAGAAGTTGAGAAGCATCAATTGCATGCACTAGGAGCGGAAAAATTGTCCAACGGCTTGGAAGACATCATTTCAAAAGAAACTTTATAAGGTGTCAACTATTATCCCTGAAGTCGTTGCATTATACGACCTTTGGATATGGCATGCATTCTTCGGTTTGCCTGGAAGTCTCAGTGACATAAACGTCCTTGACCGCTCACCGATTTTTCAAGAGAGTTGTATGAGGATCGGGCTTATAAATTTGAGTATGTCGTCAATGAGCATGAGTATAAGATATGATATTATCTTTCAGATAGAATTTATCCGAAATGGGCAACATTTGTTAAAACTATCCCACTTCTCTAAAGGCCAAAGAAAAAACTTTTCACAAAACGTCCAGAGTGGGTTATGAAGGACGTTGAGCGAGCATTCGGTGTGTTACAAGCTTGATTTGCCATTGTACGCAACCCCTCTCGTCTTATGGATCAAAAAGAAATTGCTGTCATTATGAGAGCATATGTGATACATCATAACATGATTGTCGAGGAAAAGTAGGATAACTACGAGTTTGCATTTGACTACGATGAATGTTGAGGGTACTGTCTAGGACCCGATTATTAACCACGACTACCATTCATGCTATGAGACATACTTTCAACGATCACAAGAAGCTCGCGACCCCGACAAACATGCACCTCTCCAAGCGGTCTTTAGTAAGGAAATATGGAAGCGAAATTCGGGGCGATGGTAGAGTTGATAGTTGAATGATCATCATATTGTATTTTTTTTTTAATTGTTGAACTATTGTAATTTCTTTTTGTCAAATGTTAATGAATATATGTATCTTTTTTTAATTTATTATTGAACTCTTGTAATTTTTATATCCAAGCATGTGTGGATTTTTTTTACACTCTAACTCTTGTGTTGTTTTTTTTAAAAAAATTATGAGTCTTTAATTAGTTGTGTTATCATATTATTATGTACAAATTATTTTTCACAAAATTAATAAAGCCAAATATCAAACAATAACATAAAAACTAAACTAAATAAATACGATTAGGTGTGGGATCCATAAGTATTATTTTATCTGGTGAGCTAAAGTAGTGAATCTTGCATTAGAGATAGGAAGGCTTGTAAACCAAAAAGTTGGCTCACAAGCTGATGTAACAGTGACAGACCCTCACTGATGAACTAAAAAACTTGCTCACCATTGAATATGCTCTTAGACACAGTTGCTCTTCTAGATTCTTCTCATGATATCTCCATACTTCTCCGATCAACAAGTACATTCTTTATTTCTCAGCCAACATGTATAATATGTGATTATGTGTGAAATTGAACGTATGAAATATACAAAATTATCTATTTGGTTATTTTCCAAGTACATCAACTAAATGTCTCTTTCTCAACCAACTTCTGCACAAAAAATGAGATGATTTGAAAAAGTTGTCCACCCCCTAAAATTAGCATTTAAATTCAATCAATTTCAATCATTGAATCCAGATGGCCCCATCTAAAAAAAATAGTTTAGAATCAAAGGGATGAGATGTTTGGGAGCTTTCATAAGGTTCAAGTGTTCAACAACTGCTTCAAGAGGGCTTCCTCAGATAATATAAAACTTTGTTTTTCCACCTTTTTTGAACGGTTGTGAAGAAAAGTACTTAGACAAATTTTGAGACTTAATTTAAATACTTTATATCAAATTTTTAAAAGCTAACATTTAATAATAATAAAATGACATCCCTTCTTTAATAAAAATTCCTGTTAAGTGTTGCCTGAGGAGCTTAATTTAAGTTGGTCCATCAAGCAACATAATTTTTTTTTTATTACACTAGTTTTAAGACCCTACAATGTACAGGTTGATTTTAAATTTTAATCTTTCGATATAATTAAACCAAATTTTTATATAAATATTCGTCTTAAAATTTGACAATATGATGATTAAAAAATAATAATTTGATAATTGGATTAATTACAGAATGACTCTATATATGATTATTATATAATTATAATAACTAAATTAAATACTTCTATAATTTATGAGTTTTCCTTCATAAAAGTTAAAAAAAAACAATAAACTCATTAATATATACAACATTTAATGGCAATCTAAGATGCAATTCTAAAACCCAAATATGTGATGATATGGTAAAGTATGATTAGCAATGGAGCCTTCATAGTCAGAAATATAGGCTTCTTTTTTCTAATAACAGCAAAGAAATATATGTTTATTTTGTTCTTCTTTTACCTCTTTTTCCATTTGAATTATAAATAAAAACCTGTATTGAAAATTAAAATATATTCTTGAAAGGAAAAAAATGTGTAAAATGGGCTACTAAAACGAATTGTAAGAGGATGGACATCTTGTAGTTTAAAATTGAACTTTTCAATTATTTGTTCATTCCATCAATTTGAAAATTTTGAGATTTAGTTAAAATTTGAACAAAATTTTCAAATCTTTGGAGAAAAATAGTCTAACGTGACGAAAATTATAAATCGTTGATTCGAGAGTGACTGGCTTAATTAATTTTACAAGCAAAATATAATGGTCCTATTTTATGTTTGACATATCATCTTTATTCTTTAAATGCATAGAATAGACCATGGTGCCTTAATGGGCTTATTTTATAATTTATCCAAAACTATTAACATTAATATTAGAAGGAAGCCTTGGAGTAACGGTAAGATTGTCTCTGAGTGACCAAAAGGTCACAAGTTCTTTTCAATTCAACTTTAATGGGTACAATGTGTTCTTTTTTTTGGGTAATAAATGCAGTGAAATTATTTAATTTAAGATCCATCAATATACCAAATAACATTAGGAGTGTGATCTATGGATTTCAAACTCTTCTACATGTCTAAGGGGAACAACATGCTCAAGTGTCATCGGATCTTTTCATATGTGTACGAGTTTTCATTGAATTAGCTTATAATTTCTATTTATCCATCTTTCAATAACCACGTCGATATCATTCTGGTTGCAACCACCTTGGACATTTTGATAGGTAGTACAGAGGGAGACTGTCCAGAACTACTTTGATTAAGACAATTCTTCCTACCTTGGACAATCCTTCAAGACAAGGATTTGGGCAACACTGTTTCTTGCAACTATTTGGTCCCTATGGAAAGTGAGGAGGATTTTTAAACAATGGAAGGTAGAACTTGGGGGAGCTACTATGGAGAATTAAATTTCGTGTTGGATGTAGGATTAAATTGGGAGAGGACGAGCAATTTTTTTATAGCCCTTAAGATATTGTGAGGTATTTCAAATTTATCGATATTTTAGTTTGATGATTGTATTTGAGTAATTGTATTTGAACCTCGTCGTTTTTTCTTTCTTCTTTTGAAGCCCTAATGATTTAAAAGAAAACCTCGATATCATTTGAGTTGTTGTAAGTGTAATAGGATTCTAATACGAGTTTATGCGTGGTAAATTCTACTTGTATTTATAGATTATTTTTACAGTTTCGTATTCACTTATATTTGCCAAATTTACTTTGGGTCGAAATCGTTATTTAGCACTCAATGAGTAAATGAGACTCAATATTTGACGAGTTTAAGTTATGCTACTCAAATTTTTACAGGATTTCAAGTTAAAGGTGATTCATAATCAACATATTCATTCTCGTACCTTTATTTGTCCCTTTTGTTATTCTGATTTCGAATTTTAAAAATAATCAATTGTAACTATTCTTGGTCACTCATTAAATATGTTTAAGTCAACTTAATTTTAAGCCATATGAATCCATTTCAAATTAATCCAACCAAATACCCACATCGAATCAACTCAATTACTATTACTATTTTTTGGATCACATATAATCAACCCAAATTAGCCCACTTGACTCAATATTTCACCATTAATTGATACCATCTATCCAAGTAACATGGACATATGACTATTAGAGAGGCATGACCTCCCACTGTCTATTTCATTTAATTGTCAATGGCTAAGACAAGAAGAACGAACTGCTCAACGACAAAGGAAACAAAGGTCCGAAATACACAACACAACAGAAACACAGCTAAGAGCGCACACACGATTGGCACATGGGTAAACACATGATGCATGGCTGAATCCCAAAGCCCATGCAATCAGTGGCGAAGCCAGAAAAATCGAAGAGGGGTGTCGGAATTAATAGTACATAATATAAAATTTAACAATAGTCATAAATTGAAATTAAATAACGATTACATTACATCTAATCTAATTGTCCTCGACGAGACCTCATATTTTGAAAGCGATGCAAAAACTCATCTGAGATTCGGTTGCGCAAGTTGGTCTTGATATACTTCATCGAAGAGAACACTCTTTCAACTGTTGTTGTAGAAACTGGTAGAATCAATGCCAACTTTAACAATAAGTACACGTGAGGAAAGCTCAAATGCTTCTTTTTTTTAATCATCCTTGTAGAGAGCTCACCAAGTCCATTCAAGTCAAAGAATCTCTCATCATCACGCATGTTATCGATGTAAGTGTCCAACTCAAAACCAAGGGCCTCAATGCCTAAATCATCAAAATCATCTGGATACAGTCAAGCCATCCTAAGTATCTTGTCCTTGTCAAAGCTAGCAAATGAGTCGGCAGAGCTCAAACAAGACAAGCTAATTAGCAAATCAGTGTTTGCCTTAGTAAAGCGACTATTAAGTTCTTGTATTTGCATATCAAGAATCGAGTAGAACACATCAACACGATAGTAATGCTCATTTGTCACTGAAGAAAATCTACGTTTAGACTTTCCCCGAGCACGAAGTGAAGCAAAATCCTCCATATTAGGAATCTCGATGTCATGTTTCAGACAAAATGACTTAACATCGTCAATCAAAGCATCCCATCCACGATCCCTTGTGCGTTGTAATTGCTTCTTAGCTGTACCAAGTAGTGACAAAGCATTTACAATGTCCTGATCCCTTCTTTGCAATGCCTGACTCAATGCATTTGTAATGCCTAACACCAATTTCATAAGATGTAATAAAAAAAGCAAAGTCATATGTCTGAATACCGTCCAAAATAGCTTGACCTCTAGCATTATCATCAGAATCGGTATCCGTTGCAAGAGCATCAAGGACATCAACAATTGGAGCAAACATGACAATAAGATTCACAAATGTTTTAAAATGAGATCCCCAACGAGTGTTACTAGGTCTCTGTAGTCCTAGTTCTTGATTCAAACCCTTCCCAGTTACAAGCTCACCCATTCGCAATGCTTCTTCAACTTTCTCCGATTGTCTTGTTCGATATTCATCTCGACGTTTATAAGAGTCTCCAATCACATTCAAAGTCAGATTGACCAACTCAAGAAACCCTTTAATATGAGGATGTCCATTTGCAACCCCAACAAGAGTCAATTGAAGTTGATGAGCAAAACAATGAACATAATGTGCCAATGGATTTTCTTGCAAAATCAAAGTTCTAAGTCCATTGATGTGCCCCCTCATATTACTAGCCCCATCATACCCTTGTCCTCGTATTCGGGATGGGCTCAAGGATAACTTAGCAAGCACAGAATAAATTTCTTCTTTCAATGACAATGTGGTAGTGCTAGTGACATGAACAAGGCTAAGAAAGCACTCCATAACGAACCCCCATTTGTCAACGTATCTCAAAACAATAGCCATTTGTTGTTTACAAGAGACATCATGGGATTCATCTGCTAATACAGCAAAATATCCATCCCCAATTTCTTCAAGAATAGCATTAACAGTTTCTCTTGAACATGCATTTGCAATATCTTTTTGGATGTCAGGGGAATACATTATACAATTACCAGGAGCATTTTTCAAAATAACACTTCCTACATTATCATTCTTTTCCCCAAGAAACTTTAGAATGGAACAAAAAACTCCTTTCCTTTTTGAATGTTCACTTTCATTATGACCTCGGAAAGACAAACCCTCAAACAAAAGCAATCTTGATACATCAACCGAAGCAGTCAAACGAGTCCTATACTCAGCTTTAGGATGTGTTGATTGTTTTTCCAATGCAGTTTGTATCGATTGTTTTTGCATCATAAGGTCCTCACATCGTTTAACACATTGGTTATGAACACTATTTACCCCACCAACATGCTTTTTGAATCTACCCATCTTATTCCAACTCTTAAATCCTTTCGTTATAAATGCATCTCCACCAAAATGGCTTATTTCATCATTTTTGAACAAATAGCAACACAAGCAAAATGCAGCATCTTCCTTTATGCTATATTCCAACCAATTGCCATATTCACCAAACCAAGCATTATTGAATCGACGCATATTTCCAGACATGAGTGTTTGAGGGAAAGCATGATTTCGGGGTTGAAATGAGCCTTTTTGAAGATAAGCTCTTCTTACCTCATGACGTTCATCTGGATGGTATTGTGACATTGGTTTTCTTTCTCCTGGATCAGATGGAAGAGCATTTACATCAACTCGACTTCTTTGAGTAGAAAAGGGAGTGAAATTGGTATTTACACCACAAGATGGTGGTTGTGGTTGAGTGACGTCGTTTCTACCTTCTTCATTCAATGGTGAATTTTCGGATTTCGAACTTGAAGGTAACAACGAGGATTTCTTAGCTATCTTTTTGAAATATCTATGCATTTTGACCTATAATTGAAATCAAACATATAAATTTAATAAATTCTATATCGAAATTAACAAATAAACTCACAAATTAAACTATAAAAAAAAAGCAATCTAGAAATTAAGAGATAACCTACAATTGAAATTAAACATATAAATTCAACAAAGTTGGAATTGAAATTGGTAAATAAACTCAAAAAATTAAAGAATATAATAAACTAATCTACAAATTGAAATTTAACCTAGAATTGAAATTAAACATATAAGTTAAACAAATTTGAAATTATAATTGACAAATAAACTCACAAATCAAATCAGACAATGTAAACTTATAACTTATTAGGCTACAAATTGAAGAATCAAGTAAAAGAAAAGCTCACAAATTTGAAGAGAGAGTTGAGAACTTGAGTTAAGGAGGTTGTGGGGTGTGGGCTGCAGTGGGCAGTGGGCTGCAACCTCCGCCAGGACCCAGGTGGTGGCGTGGTGGTCTGGTGAGTGGTGGTTGAGTCGTCAACCGTGACCCGTGGGTTAGGGACTTAGGGTTCTGCTGGGTAGAGGGCTCCGGCTACTGCGGCTAGAGGCGAAGCAGAGGCAGTCAGGTAGAGGCTTGAGGCTGAGCTGAGAGTGAGAATGTGAGATGGCATGACAGTCGAAGCAGTGGCAAAACGCAGAGGATGAGAGGAAGACTGAAGACAAAAGTGGAGTCAGGGCCTGTCGGGCAGTGGCAGAAGAAACACAGAGGATGAGTCAATGAGAGGAAGACCGAAGACAGAAGTGGAGTCGAGCAGTGGCACTGTGGCAGTGGGCAACTGGGCTTTTAAAAAAAGTGAAAAAAAAACCCGAAAAAAGGGCAGTGTGTAGGTTTGAACCCACAACCTCAGACTTGCAAAGCAACCTCCCAGACCGCTGAAGCAAAACACATTTCATGTATCATCTCCACACATTTAATATATATACCTAATTTTTTTTAATTATCAGACGTATATTAATTTTTTTTTTGAGATGTTTCAGCTGACCCCACTGACCCCACGGTAGCTTCGCCCCTGCATGCAATCAAGGTCCCCCCCCCCCAAAGAAAATGTGGGTTCTCTTGCAGCCACAAAGTAACCTAATATGCCTTCGTCACTTGTCTTCCTCATGGTTACTTTTTTCCGTAGACAACCTTCATTTTCACTTACCATTTGGTATTCCATTATCAATCTCAATTAACAAGTACATTTTTTTGGGTGTGATTGTGTGAAGTTGTAGAAATCTAACAAGAGAAAAGGCAAAGGACAACTCTTCATACCACACAAAGAATTTGAATTGTTTTTATTAGACCTGACAAATTGGTCATTCGGTTTGGGTACAAGTCGAGTTAAGTTCGGGTTGGGTCATGTTTCGGGTTAGGTGACATTTCAAGTCGGTTCAGTTTGGATTAGATGAATTTTGGTTCGGGTTAGATGAACTTCGATTCGGTTTGATTTCAGGACAATTAATTTTTGGTCCAATATGCTTATCATGCAAAAACAAACAACTTTTTAGAAAATTTCAAGTTCAGTATCATTCGGTTCGGGTCAATTCGGATTTGAGATTCACTTTCGAGTGAGCATATTTCGGATGTCAGGTTGGGTATGGGTTTGGGTCGTTCGGTTCGAATTTCGGGTCTTGAATCAGTTTTGCCAGGTCTATTTTTTATTCATCATAAAGAATTAGGTTATGCTATACATTCTTATATCCCTCCAATGCGCATGTTTTTTGAGTTTGAAACATAAATAGTATAATAGTCAATTCTTGCAGTTTGAACTAAACCTTTCTACTCATAAAAGCTTTGATACCATATACAGGTTCAATTCAATTAAAAGTTTAACTTGATCATTCAAAAGTCAAGATATGTATATAGTCTAATAAATGTAACTAGACCCAAATTTTACTGAAGTCTTCTCTCTTTTTCCCCCCAATCACAACCTTGTATTTCATGTAGGGCTTGAACACTAAGAGCCCATTCAATTCAACATCAGAAAACCGGTCACTACATTTCACAGCTCCAAATCGCTAATTGTTAGTTCAGATGGCTTCTAATCGCTCTTAAATGCTCGTAAGTTATAGCTACTCCAAATTGCTCCATACTGCTGGTCTGCTGCTGGCTGCTATACTGCTCCATCCCACGGATTGCTAATATTAAGGGCATGTTCATTAAAATTAGCTATTTTAGTAATAGTTAACTGTTTTACAAGTCATTAGCAGTTTTACTAACATTAGCTGCGACCCACTAGTGGTTAGCGGTTAGCTGTTTAACCAGCGATTTAAAATAAATGCGTTTGGTAAATGTAGTTGTTGAGGTAGCAGATTTATGTAAAATGATTAAAAAGAGCATAATAAATAAAGATTTTCAGTAAACGAAAAGAAGATTTTTGTAATTCGCAATGCAATAACTAGATAGAGGTTATTAAAAACTACTTTCATTAACCTTTGAAAAACACAACATGAACTTCTAACAACCTCATCCACTGCTTTACCAAATATTTTTAAGTAGTGATCCATAACATTTTTGACCGCGATAAACTATTAACTTCTACTTCAATCTCTATTACCAAACATAATCTAATTGTTCTTAATTACTAATAACTATTAGCTGCTAATTTTTAACTGTTAGTTAGCTGTCAGTTGTCATAGGTGCTCAACATGGAGAACAAGCTCAACATGGACAACAAGAACACTACATATGTTGACGGTTGACCCTCCAGTAGCCCTACTTTGCTTAGATTTTTCATTTGCGGATTCCTACCGCCACTGAATCGTCTCTTTCAGTAACAAAAAACAAAGTTACTTTTTGCAGAAGAAAATGAACAATACAGATATTTCAATTTTGCATTGATTTAATTCGCAACATTATTTATTCACCCAGTTGCAATTTCCAAATAGCGCAGCTGGCAGCCCCCTACAAATCTAAATCCGTTTCTGATTCTCTCTCAACGCTGTTTCGTTGGCATATCAACGTCTGTGGAGTGGAGGCGCATTTCTAAACCAAATTCGCAAAGGGGGCTCAGCAAAAGGCGGAAAAAGTGGGGGGAAAAATAATAAAGAGGGTAAAAATAGATTCTTTTTTCCATAGATTTCTTGTACGAGCTTCAAAATTTTCTTTTTTTGGGTTTTATTCTCGACCCCAGATTGTAAGTTTCTCTGGGTCGTGATTCGATTGTTCCTCTGTTCTTCTGAGGTATTGATCGGATCTTGCCCAGGTACTTGCTGATCTCTTGATGTAGATATTTGGGTATTTTTGGGAGGAACCATTCGTTTAGCATAATATTTCTGCTGTTGTCTGATGAATTTTACTGGATGGCCGTATGCCTTCTTGAAGATTTGATTTGCTTGTTGATGAATTTTCAGTGGGTAATGTCCAGGAGCTAGTTATGATTTTGTTTAGCATTATGATTTCAGCTGTTATCTGATGAATTTGCTGGATGGGAATGCCTCCTTGGAGGTTTGATTTGCTTGTTGATGAATTTTCGGCCGGTAATTTCTAGGAACAAGCTGTGATTTAACTGTGATTTTGTTTTTGAGCAGTATTTTCTGATCATTTGAACTGCCGTTTTATTTAAGATTTTAATTTACCATAAAAAAAAAATGGAACTGGAGCGCTCAATTGATAATTAGTGAAGCCAAGCATGTCCTATTTTGCGTGTTATATTGATTTTATGGTTTATTTGAGAGTTAAATTTCTTCTTGGGTTACGTCACAGCAGCTAATGTTTCTTGTGTGCATTGTATTTCCGGTACCTACAACTCTGTTTGGTTTTTGTTGTGATAATGAAGCTCCATTTTGTATCATGACTAATTTGCTTTGGTATTCTTCAATTATCCTGATTTAAACTACATTTTGGTGTTGCAGTTGTGTTTCATATAATTTGGTTGAGCCCAGGGGCCCCTGTGGCATCTGGGTTTTGTTTTAAAAAATGGAATATGAAAGCAACAGTTGGATTGGAGATGGTGCTTGCTACTACTCTCATGTTTTTGGAGGCATAATGATCACAGCAGCTCTACTTGGTCTGTCCACAAGCTACTTTTTCGGAACTGGGGTTCATTATCTGCCTTACATGTGGCCTGGATGTGGTATTTTGAAGAAGCAACCAAGTGCGAAGAAGTGTGTCAGAGTATACATGGATGGGTGTTTTGATTTGATGCATTATGGCCATGCAAATGCACTGAGGCAGGCTAAGGCTTTAGGAGATGAATTAGTTGTAGGAGTTGTTAGTGATGAAGAGATCTTAGCCAACAAAGGTCCTCCTGTTTTGTCCATGGAAGAAAGGTTGTCATGAATATCTTTTGCATCTGTTATTTAGCTTGTGATTTTGTTACTCGCTTATGGTCAAATCAGTACATTTCGGAATTTACGTGCCAAGTTCGTTTGAGACACTATACTGCAAATCCTGAAAATTCCTTCTTGTTCCTGATATGAAAAGCATGGAACTGTGACCTACCCAATCATACAGTTACTTGAATTATTGTAGTTGGTCATAGTACCCGAGAAAGAGGGGCAATGTGTCATCAGTTCTGATGATCTGCTCTCTAGGGATTAGCTAAGGGAAATATTTTCTGGAACAACAACTAGAGCCAGGAAGACATAATCCCTTGTAAGCTTCCTGATGGACTGGACTGTATGATTTGGGTTTATATGTGGTTTTTTTTTTTCTTTGTATTTTAGAAATGGATGATCAACCTGTCTCTGCCCCCTCTCCCAATCTTCCTGTGAGCATTGGCCTTTGTTTGTACAACCACAATATCTAGAAGTTTAGAAGACATTGATTAGAAGATTAGTTTGTCTTGGGAAGCTTTGAACGTTCAAATTTATGTCACCTAAATGTAGCCTGTGAGTGCAGTCCTTTTTTCTCTAAAGCTTTCAGGTGTTGCATTGGGTCTATTAACATGGCATTGCTCTAACTCAACTGCTTTTCTAGGCTGGCACTTGTTGGTGGGTTAAAGTGGGTGGATGAAGTCATTCCGAATGCCCCTTATGCGATCACGGAGCAATTTATGAAAACCCTATTCAATGATTACAAGATTGACTACATCATACATGGTGATGATCCTTGCTTACTTCCGGATGGCACAGATGCTTATGCATTGGCAAAGAAAGTGGGTCGTTACAAGCAGATTAAACGCACAGAAGGAGTTTCAAGCACAGATATTGTAGGTATTGTTTCTTCAGTTTCTCTGAAGGCACCAGCAAATCCTTTTTTTGGGGGGGGGGGGGGGCTGGTATCAGGAGGATCCTTTCGCTGGTTGAAATAATGGGTTAGGCTTTGGATTATATGGATAATGGGCTTAAGAATTAGTTGATTACTCCAAGACATTTTTGTCTTGACATATTCATTAAACTGAACTGCTGCAAGCTGATGTGAGCAATGGATCAGTTTGTTGGCAGTTTAAGCTGGTTCTCTCTATCTTGCAGTTTGACCATCTTTTTTTTCTTTTTTGTAATGGATAGTGTTATGTGAATGGAATATTCATACATTTGTAGGAAGGATCCTGTCAACTTCTCAGGATAGAAGTGTTCAGAAAGATGATAATGATCCATCTTCTCATCGCAAACCCTGTGGCATAAAGCAAACTACTGAAGATAAGCAGTCCAGGGTTGGCCATATCTCTCATTTTCTGCCCACCTCCAGGCGTATTGTGCAATTCTCGAATGGAAAGGTATTCAATTGTGGTTCACTAATTGTTTTTTATTCCTTTTCTTTTTTTGTTTATTTCTTTCCCCTCCTGTGCTCCATTTCCTAGACTATAAAGTACCCCTTTGGGTTTATTCTATGGGAAAGTCAAAACCTTGAAAAAAGGAAAGAGAAATAGGAGTTCACTGAAAGCTTAAAAAGTTTTGAGTGCCATTGATGGGAAGCTGTCCCAGACCCCCTCATGCACAGGTTCCCATTGGCTGCTTTAAGCACTACAGAAATCTAATCCCTGGCAAAGCCAAAACTGAACCAGGATATGATACTCTGCAATGTCTCTATTCAATAACCATCTCAACCAAGACTTAAGGGTTGAAGGCCTAGGAATAGGTTTTATACTTTAACATGTCCTCTCATATTAATGCCCTTTGGACTTAAAGCATAGATGTTGCAAAAGTTCCTCTTACTATGCGCACTAATTCATATGTAGGCTGTTGAGATTTGAACTACCTCAACTAAAAGTTTACACTGATGGTTAAAGGCCCATGAATAGGTTTTATATTGTAAAGGTCTCGAATGGATGCCTCTCATGCATTGATACCCTACGACATGAACAGATTGAAGGATTGAATAGGTTATAAGGATGTTATGCAGGTCAAAAATGTTTTGGGTTATCTTGATTGAGGCAGTTGTGTAAAGATCTGTAGTAGTATTGGCCATTTACCCCACTTCCCTCGACATTTCATCCCATTAAGTAAGTATCCTGTGTTGCTCTGATCAAAGCCGGGAAGTAAAGGTCTGTTCCTTGTTGGCATATTCTGCGGATCTGTTGGTGTCCTGTCACTCCTGTGTTCTTGTAGTGGTGAATGAGCAGTGTTTTCCGGTCAGAAGCAGTTTTGGTGAAAATTTGATTTGGACATGTCCTTGGACCTTGGTGATAGTCTTGCAACTGGACTGTGGAATTTCTGCTGGTATAGTGTGCTTCAGAGTTTTTAGAGCTAGGTTTTATTTCAGATGGTTTAAGGGTCAAATTCTCCTGCTGTTAGGGATGTCACTGTTAGAACATTTCTGTGCTAAACACTGCTTATTTCTTCCAGTGCACCAACAATTTTGTTTTCCCTTCATTGTATCATGGACAGTTTTAAAATAGGGAAAAAATGTGAACCTCTGTAGCTAGGATAATATGGAACTTTGAGATGTTTCTATGTGCATGTTTTGATGTCTTCTGCCGATTGAGACTTTATATATTCCTTGTTGGCTACTCTAAAACTGGAATTTAACATCTGGAGTAGTTGGTTGCAGGTGCTGAGGAATTTTGTTTAGTCCTTTAGGCATCACCTAATGCTCTATGTTATTAGCTCTGCTACTGGTCGGTCTCTGTGCATGGGTGAATTCCTTTCTTTCTATAAAGCTGTTTAAAATGCCTAATTCAATAAAGAATTGATTTTGAGTTCTCTTTCCCGTCCTCCTTCCACATCCCCTTTCTTTTCGTGGAAAAAAAATTGTTGGCAGGCAATAAGATGCTTGAGGACACAATCCCCCCCCCCCCCAAAAAAAAGTTTTTTTTTTTTGGGGGGGGGGGGTTCTACAATTGTTTCTAGTTAATAGTGGCATGTAGCTGCAGAAGAGTGTAGGCCCGAAATGTGTCGTTAACTTTAGGTTTGGGTCAGGTCATGTTTAGATTAATGAGATTTTGCTTTGGTTTGGGTCTGGATCAACTTCTGGTCTATTGTTGGTTGGTTCGGTACCCTTGCCTCTAAATATTACCAAGTTTTGCTGCAGAACTCAGTTCTGGTTAATTGTGCTTCAGTCAATATTAGATTGGCTATGTTTTTGGGTCTGGGGTTGGATATCTGTTAGTTTGAGTCATTGGGTGTGCATCAGTTTTGTGAGGTATACGTAGGAGAGCCTGTGAATACAACAGTAACTTACCGCCTTGTACATGTTCCAGTTAGAGATTGAGGAGGTGGAGATCTATTCTGGCTTAACCTAGGTTCGTGGTTCAGCTGGGAGACCACAGATGACCCCAATCCATGACCATGCCATATTCATCTGAAATTGTAAACATAGGGTTTTGCAATAGCATCTTCTCTTGACTTATTGAAACCTATGCTTGAAAAAGTTTGACTTGTGGGAGGGGGAAAAAACCTCTATTCATCCTTTACCACTTTCAGGACAGGCTAATCCCCACAGGTTGTAAAACAGCTAGTCCTATTCTTTGGCAAGATCTTATTTTCTGTTCAATAATTGGCTTGATCTCCTTCCCTGCATTAACATCTAATTGCTTTGTCTGTTTTCTGTGGCTTTGGTCATCGTGCTGCATGTTCATCTTGTTTCATATTGTAGGCGCCTGGACCAAATGCACGTGTAGTTTACATTGATGGAGCATTTGATCTTTTCCATGCGGGACATGTTGAGGTAGAAGCACAAGTCCCTTGCTTCTTCTTTACTCTGCAATTGTCAGTGTAAGAACATTGTGTTTAAATTACTATTCTTTCAGCCAAGTCTTCTATCTTGAAATGATGTGGAGATTTTCTCCTTTCACTTTTTTGGGATTCATAAATCTTTATGCTCGAATTATCTTATAATGTTGAGTCTTGAGCCTTCAAACATGCAAGTTTTTTTGAGGCTGTATAGGGTTGAGTTTTTATATAGGATTGAGTTTTTGGGCCCTGATAAATATGCACCTTTCGTACAGTCTGCCATACGAAAAATGAAATATTTGAGAGAAAAAGGTTAGGAACGAAAGAAGATTTCTGCAAGCACAAGGCCTATGAATATGATAGTTGTGACTTCTTTATTTTTTTTTTTAAAGCATAATTTTCTACTTTGTCCAGGAGTAGTTGGTGAGCTGTTCCTGTTGAGCCTGGCTATTTTTTTTTAAAAAAATTATTCAAATCTCATGGCCCTCTTCAGAAACAATAATGGGAGACAACTGCACGTTCCCCAGTTGTAACCTGTATTGGGATTTAATTGCGTTAATATTCATGAAAATCTTCTCATCTTTTGCAACCCCCGCCCCTCAGGGTTTAGCTACCCAACTTTTTCATGTCTCTGTTATATTACCTGGCACTTAATGCTGCTTCCCATATGTTACAGATACTTAGAGCTGCCCGACAGCTTGGAGATTTCCTACTTGTTGGCATTTACGCTGATCAAACTGTCAGGTATCTGTTTTTTTGTCTCAGCTGCAATACCCCCCCCCCCCCAAAAAAGGTTTGTATTTGTATTGTTAGAAACAAAGGTGCACTGGACATAATCCTACCTACTGTTGGCCATATCTGCCTTCTAATGTTGCCAGCATTAACAGCCTGCCATTTCTCCAGATAAAAAGAGAAGTTTTTAAAAAGATTCGTAACTTCCACTTCTGCCCTTCCCAAAATTGTGTGACAAATTTCCATTCTCTCATCTCTGTGTGTGTGCACGAACGCACACGTAACGGCATGAAGGTGAGAGTTTAGGAACAAAATCAGGTGCCAACAACCCCAGACACTCTTTTTTGTGCACATTCAATCTCGGCTGTTGAGCACAATATCAAACAGCTGAAATTAAGTTAAAAAACGGACAAGCCTCATCCATGGGCCACCTGTGATCAAGGCAATTCTAAGTTCCAGGGTTAAAGATCTCAACCCATGCTCAACCTTGAGGGCAACACTGTCTGTTAACATTCTGGTTTCACAAGTCATTGTCCTTTCTGTAGGAGCGGAATTTGGATATGAAGAAGAGAGTTGTGATTTTGGTATTGGAATTTTGAAGCAGGAGAAGAGTGTGATGGAATTTGGTGGTGAGAGATCCAGGAAGGCTAGGTGAACTCTGAGTTGTGGTTGTTGCCCAGCAGCAATCATTTCACTTGGCTAGGACATGACCTGGAGTGGAGGGAGGATGGGGCTATGGCTGGTGCTCAGCGGTGGAGAGAGTGTAAGCAGAGGCGTAGGGTTTGATTTAGGGTTGACTGGAGTATCGGACAGGGGAAAAGGTGTCGGTAGAAAGGGGAGGGGTTCGTCATTGGGTCAGCCTATGTTACTCGGATTCGGATATGAGTTTCCAATACGGATGCGTGCCCAAGTGTCTAACTTGGCTATTTTCAAGAAAATTTGCGTCTTTCCACTGTAATTTGAAGTGTCGATTTGATGCCTTTGTCCGAGTGTCGAGGATCCGACACGGGTATGGTAGGGTAAAATGAAAAGTCGGAGAAATATAGGGTTGGCCATATTGGTAGCTGTGGCGGCGACGAGGGGTGCGTTGGGGGTGGGAGGAAAGAGAGATTGAAAGCAAGGATTCAAAATGCGTTTTCGGTCACGATTTCGGTTTCGGTAGCGGCATGGCAAAATTGCTCTATTACGGCAATTGCGTTCCATATCACGGCTATCGCGGCATGAAAACGCGGATCGCACAACTCCAAAACCTTTCCAACGCGGTCGTTTCGTTGCGGTTCACCCACATTTTGAATCCATGATTGAAAGTGAATGGGCACGGATGTTGCCACTTGGTGAGGGATGATTATGGAGGGGGCAAAGGACATCTCTGCTAGGGTCGCCAAAGGCAGTAACCTTAATAATGGCTTGCTTCATGGCCATGGTGTTTTCTTTTTTTTGGGGGGGGGGGGGGGTAGTGAATCATACCTTGGATTCACCTGCCATAAGCAAGCTCATTTATGGGCTCATGGCTGGCATGGCAGTGGCGAGGAGGGCTAAGTTGTGGCAAAAACATATTGATGGTGCTGTTTAGGGAATTGGGGGCTGGTGGTGTGAGCTCAGTGCCATGTAGTAATGCCTGATTGAATCATAATAAACTTAAAATTATATTTACTATTTAAATATATGAATATTAATTTGTGTAAAAATGAATATTTTGTTAGAGAAAAGATCATCTTCTTTTGGAGAAATCAGTGTTGGCAACATTTTGTCTGCTCCAATTACCCAAACTAAAATTTTAAATAATATTACTTTTCAGGAATTATCTGATTTCAGCCAAGAAGACAACTTACAATTGTAGTCAATTGAGCAAGTGGTCCTTTGTTTCTCCTCTTTCATTACTTGTTAGATGGAACATTATATGTTTATGTGATCCTTGAATCACTCCCCTTTGTGGAGCTTTAGAAGCATAATCGAATTTGTATATCATGCAGTGAAATCCGGGGTCCTGGTTATCCATTGATGAACTTACACGAGCGCAGTCTCAGCGTATTGGGTTGTCGATATGTTGATGAAATTATCATGGGTGCACCATGGGAGGTTACGCAGGACATGGTTAGTGGCCTTTCTTATCTTTGGTTTTAAGTGATGAATTAGTTTCTTAGTATTGGCCAAGACTAAGAGTCATGCTGGTTGGATAACTCTGAACAAGTTGGCTAGATACAATCATACCGGATTCTTCTATTCGTTCGCCAAACAAATTGTCTATGCAGTGCAATTAACATTGGTCAGAAAAATTTTGGGGTCAGCTTTCTTCTTTGGGACAGGTCAATTTTAGTCAAAATTGAATTGCATATTCCAGGCATAGCTCTCATCTGCTTTTTGTTGTTCGGATGGAGTTAGTGGGTACAGTTTTGTATTTCTCTGGTCTTGTTTTTGAACTTTTGGCAAATCACAAATGCCAACTTCCAAATTTGTGCGCCATGACTTGCACATGCATGTGGAACAATTGTTATTAGTTATTTCTTCTCATCATCTGACAACGTGCCCGAGTGTTGTAAAACATCTGTCTACTATGCTTAAATGGGTGTTCCCTTGCAACAGGCTGCCGTATGTATCCTAAAGTGCTTCCTCAGTTGTGTTCCCTTTTGCTTTTCTTAGTGATTCATGTAGCACATAAGACACTCAGAACAGTATACTCAGAGCTCTTTTTGGTCTGGATTTCCCTTGAAAACAGATAAAGACGTTTAACATTTGTTTGGTTGTACATGGAACCGCGTCGGAGCCCAATCCTCTGCTCGATGTAAGTTTGCCTTCCTTTCTCGTTTGTCAATAGTTACTCACGCCCGTTCTACGTGTTCAACATGGGTAGGGTTCTGAGGGCTGGACTCCCTTCATTTTTTGGGGGTGGGGGTCAGAATGAAGTGTCAAGCATCCATATCCAAGTTGGAGATGAGTATCCTATCAATGTAGGACGTTCTAAGAGCAGTTCCTACACGGTTCACTCAATTGTGTAAACTCACAATATTTTGAAAATTCTCAGTTTCAATCATTCAAGTCTACCTCTCCTCATTGTATGAAGGGGTTTATATAGGGATCAATACAACTGAAAAAGGATAGAAAATATTTAGAAGATAAAGATAAAACTAGGATAGAAGATTAGCCTTGAATAACAATAATTATTATCTTAAAAAAGAATCCCCGAGTTCCTAAATTTCCTATGCTTCTTGGAGTATATAAAGGGCAGCCCGGTGCACAAGCATCCCGCGACTTCCTGGTGTATATATTGCCGTAAAACTGCTTAGGAGATAATGCATCGCCTATTGAGTGACAGAATTGCTGTTTCGTTTCCCAACAACTGAACTTGTAGCAGTGCATGAAATTCAGTCTCATCTTTGTAAATATGTTCAAAATTCAGGGTAATGCTGATCCATATTCAGTCCCCAAGAACATGGGGATTTTTCGGGTGATCGAAAGCCCCAAAGCCATAACCACATCTTCAGTGGCCCAAAGGATTATGTCCAACCATGAAGCTTACAAGGTATGTCTTTTCGTTCATTATATACTTGTCTGGTTTTCTGCATCTGACAACCACAAAGCTGAAGGAGTCATCGTAGACAATTCTTCAAAAGTAAGGTTGTGCACATCTGAACCAACCTCCGTCCCCAGAAGAAGGGAGGGGGGGGGGGGGGAGGAGACATCTGTAGATCAGGTCCATTGATGCCTTGGTTTGGTAAAGCTATCTTGTGTACTTGCACAACTTCTTGAGTGAGATCGTCTTATGTAAGAGTTATGGTGAGACAAACTCTTCTATGGGTGACTTTCTAAAGGCTATGAATGTGACTTGTAATTTTTACTATAGCGACTTCTTAATCGGGGGTGATTGGTAATTCATGAAGTGGCGTCTCTTATTAGAGTCAGCTCCAAATGAATTATTAGTCATCCTCATACTCATTAAAGGTTACCGTAAAAGTGTTTTTCTCACAATAAGTTCTGGTGAGATGATCTCACACAAGATCTCCTAGCGTACTTGTCCTGCACTCCTGCTATCCCCTAGATACGAGATGCCCTACGTGTTGTCTTGAGATGGTGAGGAACATTCAAATCATCATTGTTCTTCTGTATTTGCAGAAGCGAAATGACAAGAAGGTGCAAAGCGAGAAGAAATACTACGAACAAAAGACCTTTGTGTCAGGAGACTGAACTTAAAGTAAATCAATAGGCAGACAGCACTTCCATTTAGATTCTTCCCAAGCAAAGTTCTAGAAATGCATGTAGCTGTGTTGCATATAGATGCCTTGCGGATAGGTCTGTACCAACAGCAGAGAGACATAGCATCCAACTGTAAAAACGAGGGGATGGTTTCGTGTTTCTGAAAGCTGCCCCAGCTCTGCTCTGCTCTCCTCCTGTGTCGTGTTCTTCGGATGTAATGCAGTGTGTTCTCAATCATCCAAATAACATAATATGCAGATCTGTATGGCAAGAGCTAGGCCTTTGTACACCAGGGGAAGTCTTGTGGCTCTTCATCTCTCATTTTGTCACCTGTACTGTTTTTTAACTTCTCTTTTAGTTGGGCGCCCAATTCAGTTGGGTGAATTGTAATATCATTATTTATTGTTTCTTACTGTATTCTTTTTGCTATGTATGTGGAGCACAATAGGCAATTGTTAGTGAGTTCAAATGTCATGGTATGTTTGAAGATATATTAGCTTGAAGCGTTCAACTGTAATGTTACTGATTTTGTGCGTTACTATAGTTTGTGATGTTGTCTGCTTTGGCTAACCAGTTACTGATCTTTTAAATAATACGTTGGAGAAGGAAAGAGTATAACTCATTATCTTCGACCAAACGTTTCCTTGGTCACCAGTCATGGATTCAAAATGTTATTGAATTGCAACGGAACAGCAGTCTTGGAAAAGTTTTGGAGTGGGATTCAAAATGTGACTGAATTGCGACGGAACGGCCGTATTGGAAGGTTTTGAAGGTAGGTGAACTACGTCTTCATGCCGCA
>JACYFF010031955.1:112282962-112296528 GCA_017589665.1 Selenicereus undatus | reverse complement strand
AACTACGTCTTCATGCCGCAAAATGAAACGCGTTAACGTATTAGAACGATTTTTTGCCGTATTATGACCGAAACCGAAATCACATTTTGAATCCGTATTATGACCAAAAACAAAATCACATTTTGAATCCTTGGTTACTGCTGGTGGATTCAATAACCGATAGCAGCGTAAATCCTAGGTTACTATTTGTGGATTCAACAACCCATCGTGGTGTTTCAAACAAACATGTTTCGCGGGTATGCATCTGCTGATTTTCCATCGTATTGAAGTGAATATCCGTAAAACTAGCAGCTCCGGGAAAAGGATCGATCACTCAGTATCAGGGGTGGGATCTATACATATACTGATACCAAGAAGAAATCCATCAAATGTTCTACCACAACTTTAATAGAAGACGACACCAATAGATGAAAAACAGAATATATCCACTTCAAAGTGGAACATTTTTACAATATCTGCTGCACTAGAATCGCAACCATTAGAGCGCAACCCGGCTCGAAAAGGCATCTGATACATTAGACCTCTTACAAAAAGAGGAAAGAAAAAGGCGTGATGCAATAACCCCAATTCTTTTGGAATGACATCCCAAAATTTTGAGCTACATCAATCCGTGCCTCCTTCACCCTTGATAATTCCAAAACCTTAAGTCTCGCCCTTTTCCAAACAATGAAGCCACACCTCCAACCTAAATTTCTACTTAGCTGTGTCTGTATCACCTGTACCACACAACTGGAGTGGTGATGTTCTGAGGAGGGTGTGGAATCATGCAGTGTTGTTGTTGCTGCCATTGAGGCTGTTGGCCTTCGCTGACTGCTGACCGTTTGATATGCTCATTTGCTTCTTGCTGCCCGACACTTGAAATACTGGCATCTTCAATTTCCATCATCGCTGCATCCATGTCTTCACTTTCCATCGTGCCTGACACCTCAGTTTGAGAAGCAAGAATTGGTCTCTGGTACAGTGGCTCAGCTGGGGCCCATGGGATGATTGCCTTGCATCCACTCAATTCACTATCATCTCCATTCCTCTCAGCTTCATCCTCAGCTAGACTGTGGTGGGCACGCAAAAGAGTATGATCTGTAAACAGATGAAATTTAACAGTCTTAGTCACCATGTTGAATCAATATCCACGGGTCACTAAATTGGACAAATAAAGCAAAATGTTTCAAGCAGCTGTTTTGTGTGGCAATCAAAACAAGTTTCAATTCATGAAAGGCACAAAGACCAGTACAATTCAGTCACACATGGAACAAAGCAGAAATTGAATTAGAACGGTAGAACCTAGCAACTGAGCCCCAGGCAATCTGCTAAGCCCTCATCAGCGCTAAAACCGGCTAAAGAACTAAAAGCACAAAAACTAGGAGCCACCAGCAGCTGTGATCCCTCAAACATTCGGTGTCATGTTGGCAAAACAAAATGATCTTATTGAATTCCATTGCAGCGCCCCCCCCCAAGTTTTAAAAAGCGCGAGGCACATAGGGTCCCGAAGCGTGAGGCGCAAGACACAAGGCGAAGACGCACACATCATGGATGTGAGGCACACTTCTATGTAAAACTTTTTTAAAGTATTTCATATTTCACAAAGCATATTTTACATAAACAAATTAGATAAATACATTAAAAATGTGATTAGACATCAATATGACTACTAACACCGTAAATAACCTTAAGATATGTTATCTTATAATCGTAGTTTTCCAATGTATGTACTCACGGTACAAGTTTAGCTCACCTTTTAGCTCCTAAGGAAGGAAAAGAAGAAAAAAGATAAAGGCAAGGCTAAGAAAAAGAAGAAAAAGAGGGAACATACAACCTCGCATCCTTGACGCGCACCTCATCCCTTCCGAGGCGCTGACCAAGTAGCCTCACGCCGAGGTGCACCTAGGCGTGCCTCAGGCGGGCTTTTACAACAACCCCCCCCCCCCAAAAAAAAACACGAGAGCAACCTAACAGAAAAAGACATCTTCTTTATATGGTCTTAAAACTTAAAATGAAAATTTGCCAGGATAATTCACCAAATTGCCATCGCAAAGGCTCCTATAGTAAGGATAAAACATCCCACAACTTGCTAGACCAGACTATTATCAAATACAGATCACAATAGCCCTTTGGCTGCTCCCAACAACCCAAGCCATCATGCTGCCTACTTGTACCTGAACACTGAATAACTTGCAAGACATCCAGCGTATTTATTTGATCAAGAACCCCATCATCAATATCTTACCTGAGCAAACATCTCATGGCAGGCATATTTTTTTGCCGACAATTTAGAAGATCCATGATTAAAGTTTACAACATGTTCTAGAAATGAAATCCATTTAGCTTAGAAGTAACATGATCAACATGGAATTCCAACACAGCAAGTGAAACACCAGCAGAAAAAAGATAACCCCATCAAATTTCTGAACTAAAAATCACAGGAAAAAGGCAGAGTTAGAGGAAGTTGCTCACTTTTAAAGCTCAAGATCAGACTAGGATCGATGGAAAGATTATTGGGGGAGTAAAAGATTGGCTTGTTAATAGGCTTGAACAGAACAATAGCCTTCTCGTTGTTCTCAGGAACAAATGGCAACTCCTCAATGTCTGCTGGGTTAACTTGGTTAACCACCTCATTTAAAACGACACTTTCTGGTATAGGTTGCTCATGTTTCAGCGGAATTCCAGCCGCATCTTCTTCAATAATTGGTGGCAAATCAGCATCCTGATCAATCCCATCGCAACTCAGGAGTTAGCATGGACAAAATCCCTCCATAATTACTCAATTGCCAAAAAAGAAGATACACTTGAATAAAAACATTGAATTAAGAAACTTTGATTCACCAACATAAAAGAGGAGAATCAAAACCTCAGTTCTTCAAATAATCAAGTCACCAGGGAAGTGACAAAAGTCTCAATTCAATCAAGTGGCAACATCAGAAAGAAAAATTGTCAAATACCCATAAAATCATAACAATTGAACAATTACCAGAATTTTACTTTGTTTGCTCAATCGTACTATAAATTTTTCCTCCTGTTTCCAATTTCCAAAAGACATCTCACTTAATTCAGAACGAGTAAAAAATGATCATCCCCAAAACTAAACAGAGTCTTAGAGTAATCAAATTGTCCTCTTAACTCACTTTTTTTTTTTGGGGGAGAACCAAATAAGACTTCGAATCATGCGCAAGTAACTACATCAGTGCTGGAAAAGCAGAGATTTGAAGCATCAATAGCGGCGAAAATGAAAATAAGTTCATAAATCCAACAAAATTGCACCTTTCCATAATAAGTTTTCATCTTTTCCTTCACAACAGATACTTACTATCAATTATGCAAACCAAACCAAGAAAAAAAAATGCCACTAAGATTTGAACTAAGAGCAGAGTGTAGAACCCTAGGAGAGAGAAAACCCACAAGCTCAATCTGGTAGTAGTGTTACTGCAAGAATATTCAGAGAGAGAAAATTAGTACCAGGCGTCGGATTTTGGAGGCAGGAGAAGACAGACAAAAATCAGCGAAGATTTCATCATCGACATCATCAAATTCCTTCCTCTTCAACCTCAATCCCAAGCAATTCTCCATCTATATCACTCTCGATCAATGAATCAATCAATGGATTATGGATGAGCAAGATGAGAGGTTCAATTGAATCCCAGACTCAAAATTCTGATTATGTGAAGAGCACACCACAAATCAGAAGAATTTATGCGCAGTGATGAGAGAGAGAGAGAGAGAGGGAGAGGGAGAGAGAGTTCGAAGATAGTCTAGAGTTCTCCCGAACGATATTTACCGGGATTTTCCAGCTGAATTGGACCCTCCTTCTCCACGTGGATATCTTCATATTATAGCTTTTGATTATTTTTTTTTTATGTGTGTGCATATTATTGAGTTAATTATTCTAGGGGTTGTTTTTTTTTTAGGTCCTTTTGAATATATCAATCTCAATCTACTTCAACTTATTTCAATCCACTTTAACTTATTTTAATTCATTTCAACTAACTTCAACCCACCTGAAACAAAATATTAATCTCAACTCAGTTCAACCCACCTCTGCATAATTACATTATTATTATTTTAACCAACTTCAACTCACCATAAAAAAAATATATCAACTTCAACCTACTTCAATCAACTTCAACCTACTTCAACCGACCTAAAAAAAATACTAACTTCAACCCACCTCAACTAACCTCAACCTACTTCACCTTTTTATCCAACATAATTTACCAACGAAAAGAGCAGACCCTAAGTCAAACAACTTAACAGCACCTAGATTGTTTGTAATGTATATTTATAATTTTTTTTCCAGAAGAGAGTCGAAAAAATAAATTTTTACTCTACAGATTCTAATATTGCCGATGCATCTGCCCCCTGGCTAGCCTCCTGTGTGCAATGTGATAACTGCACAGGCTATCTTTTCAGTTCCATAAATTCCTTACGTTGCCAAATGAGTGGCTTGTGTTATGAATACCAGGTAATGTTGTATTATAGTGGTAAGTATTCCTCTATATCATGTGGGTCACTCGGGTTAGACCCTTGGCAACAGCAAACCTTTTTTTGGTAGTGCCGGGGGTTTCTGTTGTCCTAGTTTCTGTGTGCCAAAAAGAAGTTGAAAAATATGATAAACGAAAGTTACGGTGAGCATGGTCTAATGACAAGCAAATTAAAGTTAAATAGTGATTTTTCTTGACATTTTGCCTCTCTGTTTAGTAGAATGATTAAAGATTCACATCGTCTTAAAGAGTGAAGAAGTTTTATGTGTTGAAATTCCACCATATTTCATCCATAATAAAAATGTGCTAAGTATATCCTTTAAATTGATCGTCGTCAACTTATGATGGATGAGAAGAGATATTAGTTGATAAACAACCATTCCAAATATGTTAACAAAATGGATAATGCATTTTCAACAACACAATGTGACGTAATTAGATGGAAAGTATTATCATAAAAATAGGGTCAATTTGGTAATAAAAATAAAAAGAATTAATCACAATATATCATTATACTTTTAGTATACATTTGGTTAGTAGGAATAGAGTTTTTGATTGACAAAAAACCTCATCTATCCCTTGCTCTCTCTCCTTTGTTGTAATATATACAATGCAAATGTAATCTTGGCGATGAGGTTCTTTGTTAATATACAACAGTTTTATCTTTAACTTCAAAATCAAAGGCTTAAACAAACACGTTTGGATTTAAAAGTTGTTGAATGAGAATTTGAGATTGACTTAGATAAGAAATAGAGAGATACAATGTATAAATAATGACTTTGAAAGAGGTAATGCATTAGTTATTGTAAGATGATTTTTAATTTAAGAGATAATCAATGATTTTTTTTAATCATTAACAAAGTTCTAACAAAGTTTTTAAAAATTGATATATTAATTATCATAATTTGTCTAAATAATTCATATAT
Source organism: Selenicereus undatus (assembly GCA_017589665.1). Taxonomy (NCBI): domain Eukaryota; kingdom Viridiplantae; phylum Streptophyta; class Magnoliopsida; order Caryophyllales; family Cactaceae; genus Selenicereus; species Selenicereus undatus. Next base: position 112,291,130 of record JACYFF010031955.1, on the reverse strand, counting down.
ACAAAATGTAACTACCTCGTATGAATTTCTAAAGTTCCTCGTTCTAATAAATACTACCACAAGTCACCCATATGAAATTAACCCATAAACTCATGAAATCCTATTACGTTAATGCGGTATGAGTGAGAGGGGCTACAATTACTTATTATTCTGAAAGAAGTTGAGATGCAAGCAAAGTCGTTATAATATAATGGTGAGTATTCCGGCTTGTAATGCAGGTGACCTAGGTTTGATCCCTAGCATTGGCAAACTCTTTTTTTTTTTTTTGTTAGAGGGTTTCTCTTGTCCTAGTTTTTGTGCGCAAAAAAAAGTTAAAAAATGACAAACACAAGTTACAGAGAGCATGGATCGAACATGCAGTCTTTCAATCTTCAGTCTGATGCTCTCTCAACTGAGCTACCCCCACTTGATGGTAAGCGATTTCTTGTAACAACTGAAATTATTAACGAGTCTGCAGATTGGCACCTAGGATGAAAGATTGATTGTGTCAAAGAAACGACGTAGGTTTGCTAGCTAAGTAGGCCCAAACGGTGAATAACATAACATGGATGGGTAAGAATGCGTAAGAGACAAACGTTATAAATTCACAGGTGAGTTGCACATCATCTTTTCTGGCAGACCAAGGATTTGTATGGAACAACATGAGGGTAAAACCAGACTGTGATGCCCTTGGGGCACTTTGCGACTTAGGCTGGTACTGCACTAGGCCCATTTTACGGGCACTAAACTATTAGCTAGCCCAATATGTCATTGCTTTATTGAGGCTACCTTTTAACTCAAATGACATCCTTTTGGCTTGCAATGCCTCTTTTCACTGAGAGGAAGAAACCAAGACAACTGCAACCTTTTACTACTCTTTCCTTTCTCACATGCCCATGCAAGGTTACTAGGATCGGACCAGGCTTACGGTTCAATAGGGAACCTAACCATATCCGGTTCAACTACTGATGTTAAACCGCTGTATTAATGGATCGGTCAAAGATCAGTTGGCCTGCACGGTTTTGCCAAATAAACCGGGTGCCCAAACTGATTCAATGTTGAAATGCGTTAACAAAAAATTGACATTTACCATGCCATAGGTTTGAACAACACACGTCACATTAATTCAGTGCACTCTTCACCCAATTCAACCACCAAAGCAATCACACATTTGTGCCACTAAAGCACTTCATTTGCATATTATATATAATGGCTCCACCATTGTCTTTAACTAAGTAAATTTTGCTCATCTACTTTTTTTATTTTTTAAATTTCTTCAATTGTGTCACTTTATATAATGAATTGATAACACATATTATCAACTCAAAATACATTGTGGGTCCACTTTCTTATTAATTTATTTTATGAAATAAATAATAATATTTTTCAAGTTGTAGACAAATATAAAAAAACTTAAGAATATGTGGATGAACTACTTATTTTTATTTAAAAGCTAACTAAATTTTCAAGGTTAATACTTTGTCTTTATTAGTCTAAAAGCTAATCATTTAAGAATTTAGTATACAAATATTTACATATAGTTGTTAATTTGAATAATTCAAAAATCCAGTATAATCTAGTCCAACCGATCTTGTTTGACTAAGCTCTAGATCTATAGTAGTTTCTTTTAATAACCATTAGCTTCGTAAAGTACTATAATTTCATTAAAATACTTTAGTGGCCTAATGACAAGCTAATTAACATTAAATGGTGATTTTTCTTGACATCTTGTCTCTTTGTTTGGTAGAATGATTAAAGACTCACATCTCACCAAAGAGGGAAGTAGTATTATGTCTTAAAATTCCACCATATTTCGTCTATAATAAAATGTGCCTAAAGTACACCCTTTAAATTGATCGTCGTCAAGTTGTGATGGACGAGAAGAGATCTTAGTTGATAAACAACCACTCTAAATATGTTAACAGAATGGATAACGCATTTTCAATAACACAATGTGACTTAATTTGATGAAAATATTATCCTAAAAATATGGACAATTTAGCAATAAAAATAAAAAGAATTAATCACAATATATTATTATACTTGTACTATACATTTTGTTAGTAGGAACATAGTTTTTTTATTGCCTTGCTCTCTCTCCTTTGTTGTAATATAGGCAATACAAATGTAATATTATCGATGAGATTCTCTGTTAATACAGAATAAATTTTATTTTGAACTTCAAAATCAAAGGCTTAAAGAAACATGTTTGGATTTGCAAGTTGTTGAATGAGAATTTGAGATTGTCTTAACTAAGAAATATAGAGATACAATGTATAAATAATGACTTTTAAAGAAGTAACAAATTAGTTATTGTAAGATGATTTTTAATTCAAGAGATAATCAACAATTTTTCTAATCATTAATAAAGTTCTAACAAAGCCTTTAAAAATAGATACATTAATTGTCACAATTTGTCTAAATAGTTCATATATGCATAATCTAAGTACCTCATATGAATTATACTAAAGTTCCTCGTTCTAATAAATACTACCACAACTCACCCATATGGAATTAACCCATAAACCCATGAAATCCTTCTACGATAATGCGGTATGAGGGAGTGGGTGTGCAGTTACTTATTAGTCCAAAAGAAGCCAATATATAAGCAAAGTGGTTTTAGTATAGTGGTGAGTATTCCTGCTTGCCATGAGGGTGACCCGGGTTTGATCCTTTGGCGACAACGAACTCTTTTTGTTTTGTAGGGAGGGGCGGGGGGAGTTTCTCTTTTCCTAGTTTATGTGTGCAAAAACGAATTTTAAAAAAATGATAAATGAAAGTTGCGGTGAGTGTGGATCAAAGACGCGACCTTCAGATCTTCAATTTGATGCTCTCCCAACTGAGCTATCCCTGCTTGATGGTGAGCACTATCTTATAATGAATGAAATGATTATTGAGTTTGCAGATTGGCAACTAGAATGAAAGATTAATTGTGTCAAAGAACCAACGTAGGTTTGCTAGCTAAGTAGGCCCCAACTATGAATAACATAACAAGGATGAGTAAGAATGCGTAAGAGGCAGACGTTACAGATTCACAGGTGAGTTGCACATCATCTTTTCTAGCTGACCAAGGCTTTGACGGGAATTATATTAGGGCAAAACCAAGCTATGATGCTGTTAGGACTCTTGGCGACTTAGGCTAGCACTACATTGGTGCCATCTTATGGGCACTGAACCATCAACTACCCCACTATGTCGTCACTTTATTGGGGCTACCCTTTAACCCAAAGGGAATCATTTTGGCTTGCAATGTCTCTCTTTAGAGGGAGGAAGAAACAAAGACGACTGCAACCTTTTACTCCTCTTCCCTTTCTCATGTATCCATGCAAGGTTATCATAACCGGACTGGACTGGCCGGTTCGACCAGTTCAGCATGTGAACTGGACCATAGTCCTGTCCGACTACTAGTATTAAACCGTTGTATTAACGAATCGGTCAAGCACTGGCCAAAGATCGGTTGGACCACATGGTTTTGCCGAATAAATCGGGTGCCCAAACCGGTACAACTGTTTTTTTCTTTCAGGGTTGAAAGTTGAAACACATTAACCAAAAATTGACATTTGCCGTGCTGCAAGTTCGAACCACACCTCACATTAATTGAATGCACTCTTTACCCAATTCAACCACGACAACAACCAGACATTTATGCCTCTAAAGCACTTCATTTGCATATTATGTATAATGGCTCCTCCATTGTCTTTGATTAAGTAAATTTTGTTTAACTACTTTTTTTAGTTTTTAAATTTCCTCCATTGTGACACTTTACATAATGAATTGATAACAGCTAGTATCAACCCAAAATATATTGTTGGCCCATTTTCTCATTAATTTATTTTCTAAAATAAATGATATTTTTTTAAGTTGTGGACAAATATAAAAAAACTTAAGAATATGTACATGAACTACTTATTTTTATTTAAGAACTAACTAAATTTTCAAGGTTAATACTTGGCCTTTATTAGTATGAAAGCTAATCATTTAAGAACTTAGTATACAAATATTTACGAATAGTTGTTAATTTAAATAATTCAAAAATCCGGTCTAACCCGGTCCGACCAATCTTGTTTGACTAAGTTCTGGATGCATAGTAGTTTGTTTTAATAACCATTAGCTTCTTAAAATACTATAATTTCGTTAAAATACTTTAGTGGTCTAATCATAAGCTACTTAAAATTAAATGGTGATTTTTCTTGACATCCTGTCTCTTTGTTTGGTAGAGTGATTAATGATTCACATCTCATCAAAGTGGGAAGAACTTTTATGTCTTAGAATTCCACCATATTTCATCTATAATAAAAATGTGATTAAAGTACACTCATTAAATTGATAGTTGTCAACTTGCGAGGGAAGACAAGAGATATATTAGTTGATAAACAGCCACTCTAAATACGTTAACAAAATGGATTACACATTTTCAATAACACAATGTAACGTAATTAGATGGAAAATATGATCTTAAAAATAGGTTCAGTTTGGCAATAAAAATAAAGAGAATTAATCACAATATATCATATTAATCACAATGTATCATTGTACTTTTAGTATACATTTTGTTAGTAGGAATAGAGTTATTGATTGACAAAAAACCCTCGTCTATCCCTTGCTCTCTTTCATTTGTTGTAATATGGACAATGCAAATGCAATCTTGTTGATGAGATTCTTTATTAATACAGAAGAAATTTATCTTTAGCTTCAAAATCAAAGGCTTAAACAAACACGTTTGGATTTCCAAGTTGTTGCATAAGAATTTGAGATTGTCTTAGACAAGAAATAGAGAGATACAATGTATAAATAATGACTTTTGAAGAGGTAACTAATTTGTTATTGTAAGATGATTTTTAATTTAAGAGATAATTAACAATTTTTTAAACCATTAATAAAGTTCAAACAAAGTTTTTAAAAACTGATACATTAATTATCACAATTAGTCCAAATAATTCATATATGCATAATCTAACTACCTCATATGAATTATACTAAAGTTCCTCATTCTAATAAATACAACCACAACTCACCCATACGGAATTAACCCATAAACCCATGAAATCCTCCTACGATAATGTGGTATGAGTGAGTGGGGATGCAATCACTTATTATTCCGAAAGAAGTCAATGAATAAGCAAAATCATTGTAATATAGAGATGAGTATTCTCGCTTGTCATGAGGGTGACTCGGGTTTTATTCCCAACAACGACAAATTCTTTTTTCTTTTTGCGAGAAGGGACGGGAGGAGTTTCCCTTGTCCTAGTTTTTATGCGTAAAAAAGAATTTAAAAAAATGGTAAATGAAAGTTGCAGTGAGCATGGATCAAACACGCGACCTTCAAATCTTCAGCCTAACGCTCTCCGAACTGAGCTATCCCTGCTTGATGGTAAGCAGTGTCTTATAATGACTGAAATGATTAACGAGTTTGCAGATTAGCAACTAGGCTGAAATATTGATTGTGTCAAAGAAAGGACGTAGGTTTCCTAGCTAGGTAGTCTCAAACAGTGAGTAACATAACATGGATGAGTAAGAATGCAGACGTTGCAGATTCACAGATGAGTTGCACATCTTTTTTGGCAGACCAAAGATTTGCAGGGGATAATATCAACGCAAAACAAGACTATGATGCCCTTGGGGCACTTGGCGACTTAAGCTGGTAACCAATTGGTGCCATCTTACGCCATCAACTGCCCTACTATGTCATTGCTTTATTGAGGCAACCCTTTGACTCAAAGGGCATCATTTAGGCTTGCAACGCCTCTTTTCAGTGAGAGAAAGAAACAAAGACAACTGCAACCTTTTACTGCTATTTCCTTTCTCATGCGTCCATGCAAGGTTACCAGAACTAGACCCGATCGGCTGGTCTGACCAGTTCAGCATGGTAATTGAGCCATAGTCATGTCCGACAACTGGTATTAAACTATTGTATTGAAGGACTGGGCAAGAACTAGTCAAAGATTGGTTGGACAGCATGGTTTTGCCGAATAAATCGGGCGCCCAAACCGGTAGAAGTGTTTTTTTTTTTCAGGGTTGAAAGTTGAAACGTGTTACCAACCCATGCTGCAGGTTCGAACACCACACCTCACTTTAGTTCAATGCACTCTTCAATCAATTTCACCACCAAAGCAATCACACATTTGTGCCACTAAAGTACTTCATTTGTATATTATATATAATGGCTCATCCATTGTCTTTGACTTAGTAAATTTTGATCAACTACTTGTTTTAATTTTTAAATTTTCTACATTGTGACACTTTACATAATGAATTGATAGCATATATTATCAACCCAAAATATATTGTTGGCCCATTTTCTCATTAATTTATTTTCTAAAATAAATGATAACTTTTTTAAAGTCGTAGACAAATCTTTATATATATAATAAATAGCAAAATGATGGTGTCTAAAAAACTTTCCCTCCTTCATCCCAAGCATATGGTGCAATCCCGCCTAATTTTCACAATTTCAAATTTTAAATTTAAACTTAAATTAGAGATAATGATATTCAAATCTTTTTAAAAAAATTCCAAAGCATTTATAATCTTTATCAAAACAGGTCCTCCTATCCACGATTCTTAATGCCTTCATAGAATCGCCGTTGATTACTATTTTTTTTGGTTAAGATAAAGTTATAGATGTCTTATTAGTTCGGTCAAAAATATAGTGGTTGGATTATATGACGCACGTTTTTGTTTGAAGTATCACATTTATCAGTTGTATTAAAAACACTTCTAATTTAATATAACAATCTAACAACATATATAGTTCTGGGAGATTTTTTTCTTTGATTGTGTGAGTTGTAATTCTCCAAAAAAAAAAAAACACTAATCCTTTTCCATAGCTAAATTTTTCCTTATTTTTGTGCATTCTTGGTCTGTATCTCATTCTTTCTTCATCGTTTTTTACTTAATTAGTTTCTATTTGTTTGCATTTTATTTTATCAATTATTTGTTTGCTTTATATCTTCGTTGTCAACATAAAAACAAATTGATTCCTTTGTTCTCCAACTCAAATGGTTAAAGTTTCTTTGATCAAATTTTGTAACATGTAATCCCAAAAGAAAAATACTAATTCTTTTCCATAGCTAAAGTTTCATTTATTTATTTATTTTGCATTCTTTGTATGTTCCTCATTCCTTCTTTACCATTTTTTACTTCATTAATTTCTATTTATTTGCATTTTATTTTATTAGTAATTTGTTTGCTTTACTTCTTTGTTTTCAACAGCAAATCAAATTGAATTATCATGTTCTTCAGCTCGATTCGTCATAGTTTTTTAATTTTTAACATATATTTAAAATCTTTAATTATGTTAGATTTGATATGAGTTGGGCTAACTTACATGAATTTAATTTTTATAACATTAATTTCTAAATGTTATTAAAATTTCATGTTCATAACTACGAGGAGAGTAATCACTTTACATGATTGTTTATCCAAGAAAGGGAAACAAGAAAAGTATGATATGATGAACTGCATTGAAAATATTACCCTCTTAAACAACAATAGTTTAATATGTTGATAGTAAATTTTTTTAAAAAAAAAACTCCACTACCCCCCAAAAAAAGAAGAACGAGAAATGATAGGCTAATATTTACATGATTCTTTATCCAAGAGAGGGAAACAAGAAGAGCATGCATGATATGATATATAGTGCAGTGATAATATTATCCTTCTTGAGAATTACAATTTAATACGTTGATAGTTAAAAAAAACACTTTTTTCCCTAACAAGAATAAGAAATGAAGGCTAATTACATTATCTTCTTCAATCAATTAGATTTTGAACTGGGATCGATTTATGTTTGGTCAATTTATGTTTAAATTAATTTTTGGATCAATTAATACTTGGTCCAACAAATTTGTCTTACAAAATAATGCAACTGTGGAGAAAAAAAAATTCATGCGAATTTGGATTCGTGTCCAGAATAAGTTAGAATATTGTTCATTCGAGTGTGGATTTGGGTTCTTCGAATTGAGTTTTAGATTTCGTATTTGAAGTGAATATTTTATTTCTTAGTTCCTAAACTAAAAAAGGAAATATATTTAAGTTGCTTATATATTGCAATAGAATTTGTAAGGTACATTTTGTTTAATCAACTTTTCCATTCAAAAGGAAAAAAATATTTTAATTCTTTAAATAAATAGTTCCTAACTTTTTCATCTGAAAAAAATTCTATCTTTTAACTAATTTTTTCACTTTCT
>JACYFF010031955.1:112243237-112256497 GCA_017589665.1 Selenicereus undatus | reverse complement strand
TAATATTCTTGTTAAGTTTTAAGGCACACAAGGTCACAAGAGGGGGGGTGAATTGTGTCTTTCAATTTTTTTCGTTTTGTTTCAGAACACTTGTTAGACTTGTTGGGAGAGGTGTTTGCAGCAAGGCAGAAACAAAACTTTGAATGCGAAAATATAGAAGACACAAGATTTTACATGGAAAACCACCTCTTGCCAAATGGAGGTGTAAAAACCACGACCTACCTCAGTAGGATTTCAACAAACACTTTCACTAACACGGACCAAGTTTGTTACACTATGTAACACACGTGACAACGTCACACACGTAACTTAGTCTTCCCCGAGACTCCAGTTACACACACATAACTATTCACCACCTGAGAATGAGTCACACAACATGTCCAAAGTCTTCTAAGACTTGTTCACACTCTAGACTTAACTCATGACAGAAAAGAATAGAAGAACACCTTACTTTTATGCTTCCAACCAAGCTAAATGTGAGGTACACTTACAAACCCTATTGTGCCAGAAAGAATGACTCAATTTAGCACACTCCTTAGAGGTTTTTCACTCAGAGAATAAGCTCACAAAAAACTCAATGTTTGCCATGAAAAACCGTTGCATGAAGAGATGAGAAGTGAGTGCTTATATACCCAAAAAAAGCAAGGATTTGATTTTCATAATAATTCTGAAAATACTCAGCAAATAATAGGAATTAAATTCTCAACAATATCTTTTTAGGAAATCATATCTTAAAAGATAAGATAAAATCTTCTAAAAAATCTTTTTAAGAGACCAATATTATTTAGGAAAGTACTCTTTCTAAAACATAATATTATCATAAAATCGATCCTAAATATATTAGGGATTTTGGTAGTAGGAAAACTCTTGAAAATATTTGAAAATCGAGTTTTGCACTCGCTGCCCTTAGAGCACTGCAGACCTGTTTGCTCAATTGTTCTGAGTAGTGTTCTGAGTCAACTTAAATAATTCCTTCAAGGTGAGTGTTAAGTCAAGTTCTTCTTTGGTATTAATAAGAATCTTGACAAATATAACCAGTATTTAGCCCTAAGACTCTAAAGACTTTTGTACTCTGCTGATGATGTGCACATATATCCACTTTGATAATTTCAGCTTCTTCGACCTGTTGTTCAGGGTGTTTGCAACTTCTGTCGCTTTCAATAAACAATTTTATCACATAGCGTCGAGCATGATATTTCAAACTGATCTCCAGGATGTTTACAATCTATCTTATCACATGATTCTAGCACTCAACTCAAGCCAAGCATAATTAGCACATTTGTGTTGTAATCATCAAAACCTTATATAAGATTGATTCAACAACTTCCCCTATTTTGATGATGACAAACCAAATGACCATCAAAGGTGAGACACAGCAGAGGGCAAAAACATTAGTGCCAAACCTAGTTCAAGAAGCCAATTCACATAAGAGAGAATAATAAGAATAGGAAGTCAGCTTAAAACAGGCAGACCAATCAAAGCATGGTCATACTTATCTTCCCTTTTGACATCATCGAAAAGGTCGAGGGAACCATCTGCATAAATTCAGCAGGGATGCACCTACCACCACGGGTAATGAGGGAAATGACCGCGATACACTCAAGTATATGGTACAGTAATGATATTGACCATCCGAGTCACGCACAAACAGGTAATACATGCAACAGGCTAAGTTATAGCATAAATGTAGATACTATCCAAAAATTGCCATAAACCGTTAGTAGGCACATACAGAACCAAGTGTGTGAAAAATAGTATTAGAAACAAGGGAAGGAACAGGTTCAGGTAGAGGAAGGTGGAGGGGGAAATTTGGCTGTGAGGGCAAGAAGGGCACTCAACAGATCCTCGTGACGCTTTGGATTAAGAGCCTTTTCCTCTGTAAGCGCTTGCTTCACTTCAGCTGTCCCCCCTTTCAAAGTGATCTGATCCTGCAACAGAATGACAATGGTAGGACCACTGGATGTGGAGGCATAACTGGGAACAAGGCCAAGAGGTGTTTGGCACTCCTGTTCTGAAGGTGCACTGCCGCCTTTTGTAATCTTGAACCCACACCCAATTAATGTACTGTTGCCAATCTCATCACTAACATGAATGCCTACTTTCTTTCGCAATGGAATCCCAAGCTTCTCAAACACTGACATCAGCAAGAACCAATACCCCATGTTATGAACCTTGGTTGTGTTAGCAATTCTCCCAATATGGCTAATCATGATTGTGAGCAAGTTAATTTGCTCACCCCTATCCAACAAATCAGTGTAGCACATAGCCATGGGATCAACAAGGTTACGTCTCTGACCTCAGGGAAAAACATTTGTAATCACAAATCAAAACAACAACCAATGCAATGACATCATATCATTTCTCGCTTTCTCACAAACCGGGACACAGTCAGATGGGACTTTTGGGCCAATCTTTGGGTTAGCGCCAATAGCCGTTCTTCACCTAAGATGCTCTTATCCTCTCTCACATACACATCAAAACCTTTCGAGGATACCCCAAGTAACTCACCTAACTTCTTAGCATCAAACCGCACTTCATGACCATTAACTATACTTGTCACCACTCCATTGGTAACAATACAGTTTGCGTAGAACTCAGCTAAATCTGTGATTGAACACCCTCTCTTAGAATCTGTGAACAATTCCAACCATCCCTGGGCTTCTAACGTCTCTACAAACACCCCAAGCCCCCTGTTCCTGAAAGTATGAAATTTTAACTACCTTCCACCGAAACACAGATTTCTGGAGAAAATCCTCATATCTCTCAGCAAATGTCATGTTCTTCCTGACTTTCTTTTTCTTTGGTTCATCAGACTCTTCAACCAGTTCATACACTTGTTCTGGGACAACCCGTTCATCCTCATCACTATCTTCATCATCCTCAACAATAAAATCATGACCCATACGTTCAAGATAAAAAAAACCTTGTGATTCCTCAACCAACTTGGCTTCCTTCTCCCTTAATCTAGATTCGGCATCAACCGGGTCATATACCACTAACTCCCAACCCGTAACTGGGTGTACTAAGGGTACAAATCAACTGTCTTTAACTCTAAGCTTTTCAAGAACCCAAAAATAGAGGGATTAATGAAAAAGAAGGTGAGAGAATATTTTCCATACCAATTGAGGACGCTTGTGGTGATGGTGCCGGTGATTCTTCCTGAAAATTCATCCAATTTCCTCCCTTTTTCCTTGATAATTGGTCTCGTAGTGATCTTGGGTGAGAAGCCTTGCACTTGGAGGATTCTTGACCACCACGAGTTCTTTCCATGGTGAGGATTTGGGAGAATTTGGAGTTGGGGTTTAAGTGGGTTTAAGGAAGGAGAGGGAAATCGGGTTCTTTGTGGGAGAGAGAGAGAAGGACAGATGGGTTATGGAGAGAGAAAGTGAAGGTATATCAGGTGCCCGAAAATCAAGGGAGTTTTAGGGGAAGGTTATTTCGGCTCTTCTTAAAGAGAGAGAATGTTTTGCATGCAACTCATCATTACACACTAGGTAGGGTATAAATTATAGGTTAGGTGTAATGAAAAGTAAATTTCAGTTTCCAACATTCCTCTAACATCGCCACTTAGTCAGCACATGATACAAATAATTGTCAGGTCTGTTCCTGGAGCCTGTTCTTACTGTTAATAGTTCGGTGTCTCAGGACACTAAGGGCAATATCATTAGAACTCAATGAGTGTCAGCATGTTACTTTTCACACATATGCCAGTAAAAGTACAAGAACTGAATGCATCCATTAGAACAATGTATTTGGCCTAATGACCCTTAACTAGTCAATCATTGGGGGTTAATTAAGCATGCTCAAGTTCTTTTAATCAAACCCAATTCAAACCTATTCCTTTCAAATTGCTCTCTACTTAGCGCCTTGATAAAAATATCAGTAACTTGTTTATTAGTGGCACAAAAATTCATTAAAATCAAGCCCTTTTCAACATTGTCTCTTAAGAAGTGATGGTGAACATCAATATGCTTACTCCTTTTATGTTGACATGGATTTTTGGCAATGTTAATTGCACTTGTATTATCACAAAAGATGGGAATGCATCCCGTGTCAACACCAAAATCCTTGAGTTGTTGCCGTATCCACAACAATTGAGCACAACAAGAAACAACCGCTACATACTCGGCTTCTGCTGTGGACATGGCAACTGAGTGTTGTTTCTTTGTAGACCAAGAGACCAAACAGGGCCCAAGAAAAGTAGCTGTACCTAAGGTGCTTTTTTTTTCAACTAGAAATCCAGCATAGTCAGTATCAGCAAACCCAATGAGGTCAAAGTTGCATCCACGTGGATACCATAGTGCTAGATCAAAGGTGTTTTTCAAATATCTAAAAATTCTTTTTATAGCTTTCAAGTGTGTTTCTTTTGGATGTGATTGAAAACGGACACACAAACCAACACTGAAAACAATATCAGGTCTACTAACGGTTAGGTATAGGAGTAACCCTATCATGCCCCTATATGATTTTTCATTAACTGAAGGACTCCCATCATCCATCACCAATGTGGTGGAAGGAGAGATAGGAGTGTCCATGGGCTTAGCCAATTCCATCTCATACCGCTTAAGTAGTTCCTTGACATATTTTGGTTGATAAATCATAGTTCTGTTTGAGGTTTGTTTAATTTGCAAGCCTAGGAAAAAATTAAGCTCGCCTATCAGGCTCATCTCAAGCTCACTCCTCATCAATTTTGAAAATTCATCACATAAATCATTGTTGGTTGCACCAAATATAATGTCATCAATATATACTTGGACAATCAACAAATGTTCCCCTTTAGATTTGAGAAACAAGGTATTATCTACCTTGCCTATTTGAAAATCATTCTCAATTAAGAAACTTGACAATCGTTCATACCAAGCTCTAGGAGCTTGTTTTAGACCATAAAGTGCTTTGTCAAGTTTGAAAATATGGTTAGGAAAATCATGACTTTCAAAACCAGGGGGTTGTTTTACATATACCTCTTCTTTAAGTAATCCATTGAGGAAGACACTCTTGACATCGATTTGGTACAACTTGATCTCCATGTGGGCTGCAAAGGCTACCAGGATTTGAATAGCCTCTAACCTTGATACAGGTACAAACGTTTCTTCATAGTCGATCCCTTCTTCTTGATTGTAACCTTGGACCACCAGCCTGGCCTTGTTCCTAGTGACTGTTCCCAACTCATTCAACTTGTTTTTGAACACCCACTTGGTTCCAATAATTGTTCTGTCCTCAGGCTGTGGTTCAAGGTGCCAGACCTTGTTCCTTTCAAACTGATGAAACTCTTCTTGCATGGCTATAACCTAGTCAGAATCTACAAGAGCTTCATGAACATTCTTAGGCTCGATGTGAGATAAAAAGGCATAGAAGACACAAAAATTTCTGAGCTTAGATCTGGTCTGCACCTCTGTATTAATATCAGAAATAATTTGGTCAATGGGGTGCGAGCTTTGGTGTTTTCAGGGTCGTCAAGTGAAAGGATCCATAGATTTGCTTTTCACGTTCTCCTGGCTGTTTACAGGAACAGATGTGGGATCAGGTCGAAAGCCTATTCCCAGATCAGTTAGAGAAGTCTGGGATTGAGTATGATGGTTTCAGTCCATATCAGGGTCAGCCAGGCTTCCCCCTGATTGGTCTACTTCCTGTCCACTTTCCTTACCATTAACTTCAGTAAGTGGTTCATGCTCAAGCATCTTGCCATTGTCTTTTCTTGCAAGTCCAAGATCAAAATCTTCATCCTGTACATCATTCTCAATCAAGGAGTTAGTTTCATCAAATAATACATGCGCACTCTTCTCAACACATATAGTCCTTTTGTTGAACACTTTGTAAGCTTTACTATGTGAAGAGTCCTAGGAAAATTGCCTCATCAATCCTAGGGTCAAACTTTCCCAAGGGCTCCTTCCCATTATTGTGCATATAACATTTGCAACCAAAGACTCTTAGGTGCATAATATTGGGTTTTCATCCCTTGAAAAGTTCATAAGGAGTCTTATTGAGAATGGGTCTGATCATACATCTATTAATAATGTAACAAACTGTGTTCAATGCTTCTGCCCAAAAATTTCTAGGAAGACCACTAGCAACAAGCATGGTTCTAGTCATGTCTTCTAGAGTATGATTTTTTCACTCTACCACCCCGTTCTGCTGGGGTGTTCTTGGGGCTGAAAAATTATGGTCAATGCCATGTTCATTACAATAATCAATAAAGCTTGAATTTTCAAATTTCTTTCCATGATCAGATCTAAGACTTATCAATGAGTGTCCTATTCTCTTTTCAATTTTCTTAAGAAATATAACGAATGCTTCAAAAGATTCATCTTTAGATGCTAGGAATAAAGTCCAAGTGAAACGAGAGTAATCATCTACTATAACAAACACATACCTCTTGCCGCCCCTACTTGTGATCCTCATGGGACCACACAAATCAACATGTAATAGCTCAAGGGGTCGAGAAGTACTAACATACTTCTTTGACTTGAATGCAATTCTAGTTTGCTTTTCTTTAGCACAAGCATCACATACCTTGTCATCACTGTATTTGATGGAAGGTAAGCCAACAACTAGACCTTTAGACACAAGTTTGTTTAGCAAGGAAAGACTAGCATGACCTAGCCTCTTGTGCCAAAGTATAATATCATCATTAAGAACACTCAGGCAAGTTAAATGATTTTGGGGAAGTTCAAGAACACATGTTTTATAAACATTGTTGTGTCACTTCCCCCTCAGCACAACCTCTCCAGATTTGATACCGGTAATCAAACATTGATTTGAAGTAAACCCAACATGATTACCTTTATCACACAATTGGGACACACTTAGCAAATTATGTTGTAACCCATCTTACCTACACCAACAATTGTCCTAGATTTGCCGTTTTCAAATGCCACTCTCCCCCCATCAAAGGCTGTAAGTGAGAGGAAACTTGATTTATCTCCAGTCATATGTCTCGAGCAACCACTATCCAAATACCATAATTGGTTGCCTCCGCTTACTTTAATTTGCAAAATAGCTAGTTGTTAGTCTTGGGAACCCAGATCCACTTGGGTCCCATTCTTTTCTTTGTCATGGAATTTAGCTCATCTTTTCTAATCCATATTTGTTTAACATATAATGAGTTTCTTTCCATGGCCCTTTTTCTCAAGGAGCAAGCATATCGATAATGACTAGTTTTTCCACAATGACAACAAATTATATTTTTTGGCAGACCAACATACTTCTTGTCTACTGGCTTAGTAACACGTCAATTCACAAAACCTAAAATTTTTCTGTTTCGGTTATGATGAGAATTAAGCCAGTTCAGAGCTTCTGAGGAACTGTTCCAGCGCCTGTTTTTAGTAAAGTCAGTTTCATCTTTCTGAACCTGTTCTCGAAGCTGTTTGTTGTCATTCATCTAGGATTCTAGATTATGCTTTAGCTTTGAAGACTCACTTTCCAGCTCTCTGATTTTAGTGTTGAGTTCTTCCTCTTTCTTATCACTCAGGTCCTTAAGGATGTCTAATTCTTTATTTTAAGCAAGAGCCTTTTCATTAATTTCAAGCTTCTCATACATGAGAGCCTCATTCATATGTTCAAGTTTTTGCTTCTTTATTTCTAGTCTTTTAACATCCTTTTCTAAATCTGGGTAGGTACATTTAAGTGTGCAATTTTCAAAAGTTAGAGCTTTACATTCCTCCATCAATGAAAAAAAAATAATTTTTCAAGTTTTTTCTTACTAAGATTACGTACCTCCTTTTTGAGACTTTCACTGTCAGAGTCTGAGTCAGATCCACTTCGAACCATGAGAGTCACTGCTTCTTCTTCATCATGAGAGTCTTCTTCTTCTTCTTCTTCTTCTGAGGTGTCTCCCCAAGCTACCATCATTGCTTTGGTGAATTGTTTTTCAGCATTAGTTAACTGAGTTTTTCTGCCCCTGGTTCGGACTTGTTCTGACCCCTGTTCTTCATTCAACAAGGGGCAATTCTTCACTACATGATCTTGCCTTCTGCATTTGAAACATCCTGAGAACTGATCTCAACCACTGTTTTTAGCCTTGCTGGTGTTGCCCTTTTTGTATAAGCTTTCGGTCTTCTTGAAAAATTTCTTGAATTTTCATGCAATCATGGCCATTCCTTCTTCATCAAAATCTGAGCTATCACTATCCTTTGCCTTTAGTGCAAGCCCACGATCTTTGTTCACTTCCCCCTTCATCTGAGAGTTTCTCCTTAGTTCATATGTTTGTAAGTTTCCAATAAGCTCATCCAAGGAAATCTCATTCATGTTTTTTGCTTCTTGGATTGCAGTGATCTTTGATTCTCATGAATGAGGTAAAATTTATAGGATCTTCCTAACCAACTCTTCAGTAGTAAAGGATTTTTCCAACGATTCTAACTCATTAGTAATATGGGTGAATCAAGTATACATGTCCATTATTGTTTCTTTATCATTCATCTCGAATAGCTCATATTTCCTCACCAGCAGCTCGATCCTGGATTGCTTGACTTGATTGGTTCCTTCGTGAGTTACTTGAAGGGCATTCCCTATCTCTTTTGCGGATTCACGCTCTGAGATGCGAGTGTACTCGTCAAGTCCGAGTCCAAAATATAGCAACTTCTTGGCTTTAGCATTTTTCTCCGCCTTTCTAAAATCATCTGAATCAAATTCCTTTGGCTCCTTAGGAATAGTCTTCCCATTAGTTGTGACTTTCACTGGAATGTAAGGACCATTCACAATGAGCATCTACAACTCATAATCCTCAGCTTGGATATAGTTCTCCATTCGATTTTTTCACCAACTGTAGTGTTGTCCATTGAACTATGGAGGTCTGGTCACAGATTGACCTTCCAAGATTCATTGTGGTGCATTTATTCTTACAGGATCTCTCTAGGTGTTAGCCTAATTTATGAGAACTTGCTCTGATACCAATTGTTAAGTTTTAAGGCACAAAAGGTCACAAGAGAGGGGGGATTGTGTCTTTCAATTTTTTTCATTTTGTTTCAGAACACTCGTTAGACCTGTTGGGAGAGGTGTTTGCAGTAAGGTAGAAACAAAACTTTGAATGCGGAAATAAAGAAGACACAAGATTTTGCGTGAAAACCACTTCTGGCCCATTTAAGGTGTAAAAACCACGACCTACCTCAGTAAGATTTCAACAAACACTTTCACTAACACGGGCCAAGTTCGTTACACTATGTAACACATGTGACAACATCACACACGTGACTTAGTCTCCCCCGAAACTCTAGTTACATACATGTAACTATTCTTTACCTAAGAATGAGTCACACAATATGTCCAAAGTCTCCCAAGACTTAGACACACTCTAGACTTAACTGATGACAGAAAAGAATAGAAGAACACCTTACTTTAATGCTTCTAACTAAGCTGAATGTAAGGTACACTTACAAACCCTATTATGCCAGAAAAAATGACTCAATTTAGCACACTCCTTAGAAGTTTTTCACTTAGAGAGTAAGCTCACAAAAAACCGTTGCATGAAGAGATGAGAAGCGAGTGCTTATATACCCAAAAAAAAGTAAGGATTTGATTTCCATAATAACTCTGAAAAAACACAACAGATAATAGGAATTAAATTTCTCAACAATATCTTTTTAGGAAATCATATCTTAAAAGATAAGATAAAATCTTTTGAAAAATCTTTTTAGGAGACCAATATTATTTAGGAAAGTACTCTTTCTAAAACACAATATTATCAGAAAATCGATCCTAACTATATTAGGAATTTTAGCAGTAGGAAAACTCTTGAAAATTTTTGAAAACCGATTTTTGCACTCGCTGCCCTCAGAGCACTGCAAACCTGTTTGCTCAATTGTTCTAAGCAGTGTTCTGAGTCAGCTTAAATAATTCCTTCAAGGTGAGTGTTAAGTCAAGTTCTTCTTTGGCATATTAACAAGAATCTAAATAAATATAATCAGTATTTAGCCCTAAGACTCTAAAGACTCTTGTACTCTGCTGATGATGTACACATATATCCACTTTGATAATTTCAGCTTCTTTGACCTGTTCTTCAGGGTGTTTGCAACTTCTGTTGCTTTCAACATACAATTTTATCACATAGCTTCAAGCATGATATTTTGAACTGATCTCTAAGATGTTTGCAATATGTCTTATCACATGATTCTAGCTCTCAACTCAAGCCAAGCATAATTATCACATTTGGGTTGTAATCATCAAAACCTTATATAAGATTGATTCAACAATTCTCATGCTCAATCCATTACCTTCTATAAGACATGCCAGTAGCATGGTTCTTCAAGAAGAACAGCATAGAGAAATAAAGGGTTCTATTAGCTAACAAACTGAGATTGAATCTTCAGCATTTCTTTCTTAACAGAGATAACGTACTTATTTTGGCAGACCTTATTCACATTCCTCGAGTTACCCCTCACAAGTTGCTCATCATGGTTCACAGACTTCAATACCTTATCCACAATCATATCATAGCCTCCAAGGCGGAAGGAAACCCATTGTACACTGTAATTATTGTCGAAGGCCAGGACAAACAATTGATAAACGCTATAAACTACAAAGCTTGAGAGACCAGAATGAGAAAGGAAAAAGGTTAGCAGCTTTTGTGCAATATACAGTTTCAGGGGCATCCCTCAATGACCTTGGATCAGATCATTCTACTGCACATCATGAGTCTGTTGAACATCACACTTGAACTTCATAACAATATGAGCAGCTGCTTGCATTACTAAGCAAACAAAATATGGAAATTACTCCAAATGTCCGAAGCTTCTCACTCAACATATCTGGCTGGTAAGTCGTTTTGCTTACTCACTGCTCAACCAAGGCTCAGTTGGATAGTAGACAGTAGAGCAACTGACCACATTACACCACATCTTCCTTTATTCTAGTCTTATAGTCCTGTGTCAAGTGCTTGCTTTATAATAATGCCAAATGGCAGACAGGTGCAAGTTAAGCACATTGGAACTGTTTCATTGAATACTGAAATTACTTTGCAAAATGTACTCCATGTGCCAGATTTTCAGTTCAATCTTTTTTCAGCAAGTAAACTAGCTAAACATTTGTCTTCTAGTGTGGTCTTCACACCAAGTTTGTGTTATATTCAGGACCATTTGAAGAACAAGCAAGTGGTTCTTAGTGAAGAACAAAGAGGCTTAAACCTGGTGGAGTTAGTACTTAGAGCATCTCCAGTATTTGAAGCATCTTCAGCACTTTTTCAATAGCAGAATTTGAGGCCAATATGTTTGTCCATATCAGAGTTATGGCACTGTAGGCTTGGTCATCCTTCATCTCAACACATGGCATACATACAAGCTTTACCATGCAAAGCACCGAATTCCATCTGCAGTGTTTGTCCTCAAGCCAAACAACATAGGAGTTCTTTTCCTTTGGGTACTACAAAAGTAAATAAAGCCTTTGAATTCTTACGTGTAGATATTTGGGGTCCATATAGGACAGCCAAATATGATGGTTTCAAGCTATTTCTTTCCATTGTTGATGACTATTCTAGAGCAACTTGGGTTTTTTAGCTATCACACAAGAGCAATGCATTTTCTGTATTGCAATCCTTTATCATATACATTGGTACTTAGTTTCATGCCCAAATGTAGATGATTAGATTTGATAATGGTCAAAGAATTTAGAGACCAACATGCTATGGAATTTTTATAAGTACAAGGGTATTATACACCAAACTTCTTGTGTGGAGACCCCTCAACAAATGGGGTGGTAGAAAGGAAACACAAACAACTTTTGGAGATTGTTAGAGCTCTATTATTTCAATCAAAGGTACCTATAAGGTTTTGGGGAGATTGCATCTTGACAACAACATATTTGACCAACAGATTGCCTAACTTAGTGATTGGTTCAAGACTCCATATGAATTGCTATTTCACAATCAACCTCCATATGATCATTTGAGAACTTTTGGATGTCTTTGTTTTATGTTGACATTAAAGCATGGTAGGACAAAGTTTGAACCCAAAGCTCAACCCTGTGTATTTTTAGGCTACCCCATTACAAAGAAAGCTTACAAAGTCTACAATTTAGTCACCAAGAGAATTTTTCACTTTCAACTTCCTTTCAGAATAGTGGTAGTACCTCTTATCCATCTCATACTCCACAGCCACAGCCAAGGAGGTTCACCAGAACTTCCTACTTACCTGCAGAACTACATATGCCCTTATATTCGACAATCTCATGTATCTACAACATCCCATTGGTGTAACTTGGTTAAGTTCTCTACTCTGACTTCTGTACAGCAGCAACACATCATTAAGCTTGAACACGTACATGAGCCCACAACATATAAAGGGGCTGCTCTTCACCCTCATTGGGTACAAGCCATGCAAACTGAAATAGATGCCCTTAGAGCAAACAATACTTGGACAGAAGTTAATTTGCCTCATGGTAAGAAGGCCATTAGCTCCAAATGGGTGTATAAAATTAAGCTTAAGGCAGATGGTTCCTTAGAGATATATAAAGCAAGATTCGTCATTCGAGGTAATACTCAAAAGGAAGGGATAGATTACAATGAAACCTTCTATCCTGTAGTCAAAATGACTACCAGCAGGACCATTATGGCCTTAGTAGCAGTAAGAAAATGGTCATTATACTAGTTAGATGTCAATAGTGCATTTTTACGTGGGGATCTTCAAGAGGAAGTTTATATAAAAATGCCAAAAGGCATCCCCAACCCTCACAATAGAGTTCGTAAATTGCCAAAATCATTGTATGGACTGAAGCAAGCTTCCAGGCAGTGGCATTTTAAGTTGGCTGATTTCCTTAAAAATTAGGGTTATTCTCAATCAAAGAATGACTACAGTCTCTTTCTCAAAACTTCATAACAACACATGACCATTGTGGCAGGCTATGTGGATGATATTCTCCTCACTGGATCAAGTACTGAAGAAATCCAAGCACTTAAAGACAGCTTACATGCAGCTGAAGAAATCCAAGCACTTAAACACAACTTACATGTAGCTTTTGGTATTAAAAAGATTTGGGTAAGCTCAACTATTTTCTAGGATTTGAGGTATGTTACCTATCTGATGGAGTAAGTTTAACTCAGAGAAAATCCACTCATGAGTTGTTGAAGGATTCTGGAAATTTAAATGCACAACCAATAGCCACTCCTCTTCCAGTTAATTGCAAACTCACATCTGATGTAAGAGTTCCTTTGGAAGACCCTACTGTCTATAGAACATATATTGGGAAATTAAATTTCTTATCCAACACATGACCTGATATTGCATTTGCTGTGCAGACCCTAAGTCAATTTATGCAGCATCCAACATCATCCCATAT
>JACYFF010031955.1:112205026-112243137 GCA_017589665.1 Selenicereus undatus | reverse complement strand
CCCCCCTCTTGTGACCTTGTGTGCCTTAAAACTTAACAAGAATATTACTTCTTACTATCAGATAACTATCATTCAACCCATCAGAAACTGCATTAGCTGCTGCCTCTCTATCAACTTCATCGTAGAACTAGCAGACTCCCAAGAACGTGGAGTAATCAATACCATATATTCATCCCAATGTTGTTTACATCTAGTAAAATATGCATAGATAGAAAGATTGCCGTGTGACATATTGCTCATTTCTTTATGTAAATGATAGATCTTAGTAACTTTGACTAAAACTAAACATCTATGACAAATCTCTCCAGATTTGTGATGCAGTAGGAGTATAGATGATGCTCGAAGCAGTTTCTTTATCCACATAATGTAATAGCCAAGAAATCACCATGCTGTTACATCTCTCCCAAAGTGGCAATAAAGGAGAATCATTTTCAGGTTTAGGAAAATCTCCATTCATAAATGTCAACTTATTTTTGGCACTCAAAGACATTTCACAAGACCTCTTCCACTGTGCATAATTATTACCAGTGAGCAGATCACCGGATAAACTACAATTAGGGTTGTCATAATGATGAAGATATAAAATGTGTCCAAGATCAAGAGTATAGTTGCTCAAATGTATACGAATCTCTTGATTCTCAACCATTTCCTCACAATTGAAGCAAGATTCAATTACGTAGGATTCTGTACAAGAAAAATCAATGTCTAGCGTATCAATGATGCAGATGAAGGATCAGAAGAGAAATATGATCCAAGAATTCAAAAAAAACAACAAAAGATATGAAAGAACAAGTAAAAGGCAGAGAGTTAAACTCAAATGATTTCCAGAGCTTTGAAGCATTGCTCTGATACCAAGTCAAATTCTGAGAATGAGATCAGAATTTGCTAATATGCCATTGAAGGAAACAACCATGCACAACCAGAGAAACATAAGAGAAGGAGAATATTATTTTGGAATCTAGAATTGAATTCATCAATCTGTTTTCCCAATAACATTCAGTCTATATATATATACAAGTTGTTCAAGGGACTTCTAACAAATTGATGATTTCATCATAACTAACTGCTAGCTAAGCTGTAACTAACTCGTAAGCTGATTTGAGGCTGATTTTGAGGGTTTCCAACAAATCTTATTCAAATTCCAAGTTTTGCTACATATGTAGGGATGGCAATAGGGCGGGTTAGGGAAGTGGAGTATATTCCCCGTCCCCGTTCCCCGCTTCGGGGAAAAAAATCCCCCCATCCCCATCCCCGGCGGGGATTTAATCCCCGTCGGGGCCCCAACGGGAATTTTTATCCGCTGTTTTTTCCCCACCTTCTAAACTCTGCACGACTATGAGTACTAAATCTGATATATATCTAGGGTTTTTACAAAGAAAATTACATATATAGCCTTAATTGTTTCATTTAAAAATTTTAAAAATAAGTTTTTTTTTTGTAATTTTAATTAAAATTGGGAATGGGTGCAGGGATTTTTCCCCAATCAGGGAATCGGGGACCGGGAAAAATCCCCGGTAGGAAAATGGGAACGGAAACGGGTTGAACTATGTCCCCATCTCCGAGCGGGGATTAATTTTCCTCCTCGTCGCCGTTGGGGATGGGGATTTTTCTCCACTTCGGGGCGGGGCCCCAGGGGGAAAGATATTCCCCAACTTTTTGCCATCCCTATACATATGTAACCTTTGTACTATAATTTGAATAGAGTATTTTTATAATACTTGATATTAAAATTCAATTTTAATAATATTTTACCATTAAACACCCGTGCCTGAGCACGGGCACAAAGCTATTTTAGATGGAAGACATGAAAAATTTTCTAAAAATGAGTGATTTCAACACTTTGGATGCAAACCATTTCAACAATTAATTACTATAATTTCTTTTTCCATCGGCAATATGTTCTCCAGCCAATCTCTTCAGGAACCAGTGACTGACTGACAATATCTATGATTGACAGGAAAGCTAGGTTTCTTGAGGGTGCTGTCAACTACAAAAAGAAGATCGGGTTTAATGGTAGTTTCATTTTGTTTTTATCTTTGAGAAAAAAAATAGATATAGTAGAAAGAGCTCCAGAACTTGCAACCTACTTGCTTATTTTCTGCCTCACGGCTCTTACTTGGTCACTTCTAACAATCACCAAATATCGTGTACATTGATATGTGATTATGTTGTCGGCTCATTGCTTTTCTAGCAGGAACTCTACTTATTGAATCAAAGCCCCAGGAGCCTACAAAGCATCAGTATGCTTCTTACCACCCAAATTGTTGTATGTTTGTATGTGTGTTTCCTTTTCATGATATCTGACAAAAACCAATGTTGTCAAGTATGACTAGGATGCAACAACTACTGCTAACTTCCTGCATAACTATGGCCCCATAGGTGATTTTAGTTTTCTTTTTACAGAATACGTTGTTATAGAACAGTAGCAAAAACCCATTCATCAGACTCGCATATTTTCTATTTTCTGATTCCGACAAGATATGTCATGCCTTCCAGAACTCACTTTGCTAAAGCTTATTCTTGTTGGTTTTAAAAAACAAAGAACAATAAGCAGCTTCCCACTACAATGCCTTTTTGATAAAAATTCATTTTTGTATGAAGTGTGGAATGAAATTATTGATTTTCTGTAGACCTAATGGACCTGATCTCTACACATACGCCTAGAGTTCAACAATATGAAACCAAAACTTGCTCACACTTCATATATGCCAGGCGAACCAATTTTGACACGAACCAAAGTGAATCCAAAGCAGATTGACACCAAATTTTATCAGACACGCTCATTGGAAAAGTCAAAAGCAATCTTGAGGATTAGACTTTGTAAACGAGTTATTTGATTCGGGTACAGGTCAGGTTAAGTTTACATCATATTATAATTCGGATTAAGCAACATTTCAGGTCGGTTCAGTTTAGGTCGGGTCAACTTCGATTCGAGTCGATTTCGGGTCAACTGATTTTTGGCCCAATAAGCTTATCATGCAAAAAATAAGCAAATTTGTTAGAAATTTCGGGTCAAGTATGGTTCGGTTTGGGGTAATTCTGGTTTCGGGTCCACTTTCAAATGAGCCTATTTCGGATGTCGGGTTAGGAATGGATCTGGGTCAGTCAATTGGGGTTTGGGATCTGGGTTCGGGCTGCGAAACATCTATTGAGGATGGCTGAGTAAATTTTAACGTTACTTAAACCCCATCTAAGCCAGACATTCTACCAACCAGTTCTAAGCCTAGTTGAAAATGAAAATAACTAAATGACTTGTTTGTCATGTCGAATTTTCTCATGGAATAGTAGGATTTAGTAAAATCGTGTAACTCACTGCGTTGTTATTTGAAAAGGTAATTAGACTTTTAGAAAGAAAATTTTGGTGGGAAATTTACAAGCAGATTAAACATTAACATGGGTACAACAAACTCCTTTGCAACAATTTAGTGTTGGTTTTGGAGGGAAAGACAAGTGGCTGAAAAAGCAAAAGATAGTTGAATTACCATATTAACCTTAATGATATATTCTTCCCTCTCCCTCTACTTGTTGGGTTGTCAGTCTCTCTCTCTCTCTATAAAAAGCTTGAACCAAAATCCAGAGTTATCTACTAGACGTAAAAAATTGAGGGTTTGTGCGAACTTTGAAAAGCTCTCTCTCTCTCTCTCTCTCTCTCTCTCTCTCTCTCTCTCTCTCTCTCTCTACTTGAATGTTCTCTTGAAATTATATGATAGTGAGGAATTTTGCTTCAAAATTGAGGAAAATCTTGCCTCAATTTCAACAACAATGCGTGATTTGGGGGAGAAGAATTGGGTGAAACAAGGTGTGTTGTTGTTGGGCCAACAAAGTACAGGGGAGGCTAGACCTAAGGTTGGAGTGTTCGGTGATGGTGGGTACATGACGATGAATGTGAGCTGTGAACTTGGAGGAGGAAGTGTTGGACCATCTGACGTGGGTAGACGATTGCAAGTAGCTTGGTAAACAACAAGTATGTGAAAATTGGTTGTAACTTTAAGAGTTTAGTATGTGGAATGACGTTGTAGTAACTGTTTTTGGCTGTGTAAATGGTAAATGTCTAGGGTTAAATGTATGTCATGTTATTGATCAATGTTTACCAGGGTAGCATAGTAGTAATTATTGTGTGAACCCAATTGTACGACTCAAGGGGGAGATGCAGCAGGATAAAAAATGGGGACGTTTCCCAAGGAAGATCATGTTATATGCACCAACATTGACTAGAAACAGAGTTGTGGTAAACCTGGGGGAACATGTAGTGTTTACCATGTTAGATATAGTATGTTGAATAGGTACAACTAGAACAGTAGTGTTGGGGACAATTCTATGTACTTCTGTGTAGTAAATAATGTAGTTTTGTTTATGTAATAACCCGACCCTAACCTATATTTATTTATTTATTTAGTTATTAGAAATCATTTTTATTTATTTCATTAATCATGTTTATTCAATTATTTTACCATGTTTATTGACTTAATCATTCATGGTTATTTGTTTAACCAAATCATATTCATTAAATTCAATTACGCTCCATTTATTTATTTAACGAGTTCCATCATGTTATTTAAATTTTTCACCTTCATTCTTCGTATTTAATCTTCCCGGTTGAGAGATATTTCATTTTGGGTACCACTTTGCAACTCAAGTTTCATTGATTGTTAATTCGAAGTTTCGTTGATTGAATAAATATCGGGTGAATCGATATTAGGCCTCGGTAAGTATAAATTAGTGATTAATTATTT
Source organism: Selenicereus undatus (assembly GCA_017589665.1). Lineage (NCBI taxonomy): Eukaryota > Viridiplantae > Streptophyta > Magnoliopsida > Caryophyllales > Cactaceae > Selenicereus > Selenicereus undatus. Next base: position 112,238,404 of record JACYFF010031955.1, on the reverse strand, counting down.
TCTTATCTTCATTAAAATTTAATTTCGAGCAATACAAATTTTTACTTTTGTTCAACACTCCAAATAATTTTTCAAGCCCCAATTTAGCTTTTTGGGCCCAAAACAAAAGCCCAAAACCTTACTAACTTTTGTTATTTCACTAATTACTCATTTTAGCACCTAATTTTAATTAGTAAAAAGCTAATTTTTGGGGGGATAATTTTCAGGCACATGCAGCTACTAAGTGGCACTTTATAAACACAAATATTCAGCCCAAAACACAAACTCATCCCCCCATTTTCTCTCTCTCCTTCACAGCAGAAACAGGGGCAGCAGCTGCTGCCCCTTGTGCCGCCACTTTGGGTGGTTTCCGGCCACTTCTCGGCTACCCCGACTTCCCCTTGCTTCTAGCTATCATGCCCAACCATTTACTTCACTCAAAACGGCTCCCTCCTTTCTCTAATTCAAGCTTAAAGTGAGGTATATCCCAAACCCTAACTTATTTTATCTTGAGTTTTATGGTTGTTTTCTTTATGGGTTATGTTTGGATGATCAAATTGATAGTTATTGTGCAATTTTTATTGAGTTTGGAGATGTTTGGAGTTATGGGTATTTGATCAAGAGCACGATTTTCATGATTTTGCATTTGTTTAAATGCTGCTGTCGAAAATTCTGAAAATCACAGGATTGTCCAACAATTCTGAAATGTTTACTGTATATTCTCTATATTATTTGGGATTTTTTGGCAAAATTTCATGAAGTTTAGAGTTGTAATCAGTGAGTTATGAAATTTTGAAGAAATCTACCCTGTTTTGGATACGAATTTAGTAATTATGTATTAATGAAGTTGTTTAGAGTTTGGATATATATATGAGGCCTTAAATGATATTTTGTATCTGATTGTGGTGATTTACAATGATTTCAAGTGAGTTTTATATGAAAAAGAAAGAGGAAGTTAAATCAGTGAAGGGCTGAAATTTTAGAAAATTAGGGCTGAATTTGGGATTAAACTGGTAATGAATGGTCTTGCAAAAAATTATGATTTTTGGTGGGTAGATAGTTCAGTGTGTTATATTTCAAATGCCTCTTGAATCGCCTTAATCCAAGGTCTGTGTAAATAGTTATGGTCATTTTACCAAAATTGCGCAGAATGAGATCAAAACTGATACACTTGTGTTTTAGTCCCATTTTGGGAATCCTATTGTGGGAATCATGTTTTGAGTTGTAAATGAAAGTTTTTGGGGACTTCTTAATCTTTTCATATTGAGGTTTTATGTATCCATTTGATGTCTAGAATGAAAGTTATGAATTTTTGAAGTGAACTGACCTGCTTGGATATAAATCAGGTTGTTATTATAATTTCTGTGCAGTGTATACTTGGAGGAAAATTCTGAAACTTTTATGGTAGACTGTTCATATTATGTCTGAATTTTCCTATAAGATCTCATGAAATTTGGCTGAGTATTTTGAGTTTGGTGATTTTTGGAAGTATTTTGAGTAACTGTATAAAGAGCAATGAAAAGAATCAAGTGAGATTGATCATGCACTCATTTTGTGTATTTTCGGCCAAGTCATTTATAGAGGGAAATAAATATTCATGGACTTTTATGGAACTTTTAGCTTGTTTTTGAGCTTTGATTCAGTTATGGATTTTACAAAGAAAATACCGTGCTTGGTGAGCTTAATAGCTTCTAATGAGTTCAATGAGATACAATGGATTTATGAATGAAATGTAAGATGTGAGATGTTGTGACTGATCAGACCAAGTTATTGCAGTTTGTACCATTGAACCAAGATATACCTCTCTTGGCCTCAGACCTCTATTACTTACTCAATTCAGATTGTATCAAATGTATTTATCAAGCCAATCTAGTGTACTCGCTGTTATCTTGAACCAAACTATACATCAGGGAAACTTGTATCAGCAACTTATTTCAGAAAAGGCCGTAACCATTCTCTCAGTTATCGCCATCCAGGCCTTTTCCTATGTAATACCATTTATCTCATTGTGGACTACTTTACTTTCATCAATTCAGTTTTGAAGTTATATTGAAATACACGAGTTATGTATACCATTTAATTACTCAGTTTCTGTTACGCATACTTTTACTTACTCAATTGTGTGAGTAAAGATCATTTACTAACTACACATACTTTCAATGACATTTATGAAACAGAGTTAAGGCCTAGTTATCGTTCCCCGTTATGCATAAGTGTTATCAAGTCAGAACATATGTCTCAAGTCAGATGACAATTATGAAACAACTGACTTGTATCAAGTTAAATAACATTTTGTTTTAAAGACTCAAGGTACGTCCATTGCCTGTATCTTCATAAAGCAGATCATGTTTATCAAGTTACAACTCTTAATGAGTTTACTAATGAATCAGTTTATACAGTGATTTTCCATTTAACTTGTGACCCCGTCAGTTATCATCTATAGGGCGTCAGCCCATCATTTATCCGCGCGGCTTCAGGCCAACTCTTGATCGGATTGGCAGGTATACACCTATGTATAGATCATATCAGTGCAAGGGGTTCACATCCAGATAATAATGAGCAATTCAATTTTATATTACTTTTATTTTCATTTTTATTGCCAACTAAATGAATTGCAAAGACGGGTACCCATCACCAGTGTTTCTATGGTCATTTTACAAATACAGGGATGTATGTACTGAGTTTTTGCTCATATTTTCGAATTGTTTTCATGTTTTCCATTTTAGGTGATGAAGTATCACATATTCCTCCTTTTAGCAAGCCTTTTTGAAGGTCATCAGATGCTCACAGTGGATTCAGCATAGCATGAATATTGGAACCGACCTTAGGCTCAAGTACTTGTGTGATATGGGTGTGAGTTAGTACATGGTATGGTTAAACTATTATGAACTTCGGTCTTGAAGTGTTTCAGTTTACTAGATTTTGTTATTGTAAACACGAGTTGTGAGATTAAATGGTTTCAGTGAACCTTGTCCTTATCAGGACGGCGGTAACGTCTTCGGTTACTGAGTCTTTCGCTGCAATTATCATTAATCATGTCATTAGCATTTTGGGGGCATTACAGTTTATGATGACAAAAATCTATTATTGTATGACATGCAAAATAATTGGAAAGATATTGGGCGGAGTGACTAGTATGATAGTAGTTATTGTGACGTTCAGTAGAAATAAATGTAAGCGACGTTATTGTGAGAGACAGTGGTTGGGGGGGAGCTAGTTGTTTATGTGTTATGGGGGAAGAGTTGGTGGAAGGTGGAAATGGAAAAGTAACATATGTGGGAGGGTCAAGGAAATGTACTGTGGTGAAGATGGGATGGGTGTGGAGGATGTGCGAAGAATGGTGGCGGAGATTACAAGCAATGAGTGGTCTGAGCATAAAATATGGTACAATTGAAATATGACTGGCAAATGTTAATGGTAGTTGAGGGGGGTGTGGATGTGAGGATGGCTTTCAAGGGAAATGATGAGCATAAGTATTCACGTACAACCAGCTTGTCCACTCGATAGAAACACATAACATAGGGAAAGTTGATGAGCAGATGGGCCGGGTGGTTGGTGGAGAAGAACTTGATGACGAGTACGACTGATGCATATTACCCCCAAACAATGGGCGACAACCTGGTAGGCCTCCGTCCAAGCACAAGGAGCCACAAGTGCAAGATAGAAATTCTCACAATTGCTCAAAATGCGGCGAAGTAGGACATGCAAGGCGCACCTATTGTAATTCCCTTGCTGATTTTGATGCAAGTTACGAAGGTAATATTGTGCAGGTTGAAGATTTGTTGGATGGTTCGTATGTTATTGGCACAAGTAAGACATGATGTGGTGCAGTACAATTGAGTTCATACACACACTCATAATTTGCAGGTTGATTGGCTGCATGTAACCATATATGTTGACCCAACGTCAGCTACATGTTTACTGTGGTGAACCGCAAATATAAACTGGTATACCGAATGTTATTTCAGCAGCACGTGGACAATACGCAGGTGATTTCAAAGCAATGGGTACCATTGGTAACTAATGATGTGGAGACACGTGAACTGTGTATGTTATTATTTTAATGCTCCTAATGAACCCACAAAAGGGGTTGGCTCTTAAATGTATGTGGTTGCTAACTGGTATACGTCCAACCCATAGTTTGCCATTGTAGAGGGAACGGTTTACCAAGGTAAACTTCAGATGAAAATTAGAATGCAGACGGTATGTCGCAGAGTGCATCCAGATTATTGTGTGTCGTTGAATAATATGTAGGTAGCATTGTTGGGTGAAGGTGAACAAGGTCATCCATTGTGTAAATAATGGGGTTAACCAGATTTTCATGTGATTCTTACCATGGTAAACGGGGGACAACCTAGCGGTAAACATAAACATCTCCATAACCGTAAACAACACATTATAATTGTAGATATAAATAAAGCGAATGTAAAGTGGAATAGTGTAAGGATTGCTAGGAAGCGTCAAAGAACTACGCACACAAATAAAGAAGAATATTCCAATGTATATAATATAGATGGCCAAAACACTATATGACTAAATGAGATGCAGACTGAACGCAACAACCTCATCCCGTCCACATTCTCAACCACAAAAATCAAATCCCATGTGACACCCCTGACGTACCGAGGGAAGAACAACCCACTCACAACCAACAAAGTGTATAAGTTCCTAAACAAACTAACGGTTTCCATTGTATTATGCATCCTGTACAGTTCAAGTAATATCGACACATAGTTCTTATAAATGCGCATGTCCTTGCATACTGTTCTTCGCCTTTACTTCTCTTGAGACACATACTCCTCCATTGCTTCTTTCAACATCTTATTCACCTCACCGGTACCCTCATTCCTCTCGAATGCAACACACTTCTCAATGGCTGGGAGCCCTGCCAGCAAATCCACGTCAAAATATGAGAATGGTACCTCTCTCCGCCCATGGTTGAAGCACTTCGTTTCTGGGTTCCATGCTTCTATCAGGGCTTGCACCATGTGTCAGTCCAGTGCAAAAGTCTTATACTCTAACACCGGACTCCACATAGTTCCCCTAATAGCTTTCTTATGGATGTCCGACAATTAATCATTGAGTGCATACACTGCTTCGAGTGCACAACAATGCCTAATTATGACATCAACTCATTTCACTGCTTGTTTTGGGCCTCCGTCTTCTCCATCGTTTGTACTTCTCTTCTAAACTTCCTCCACCTTCCCTTACCCTTAACCTCTACCTCCTTCCCTTGCCCGCCACTTGCCTCCCCCTCCTTTTCTCTACTATCTTCTCATTGCCTCTTCCTTTGTATCATTAAGCACCTGTTGTTCCGCACGGCCTACATCGTGCCTCTTCTTTGAGTGCATCTCCCCCTTAAGGTGCTCGTTGCTGCTTGTAGTAACCTTATTATCTCTAGACGACTCTGAACTACTATGCTCACTTCCACCTTCTTCACTGTTATATTTAGGATCGTTTTCTTCTCTCGTCCTCCCTAACATTTTTGGAGTCACAGGTGACTGGAGTCATTTCCGCCCACTTCACAACTCCATTTTCGATACTTGCAAAGCACACAGCAATGAACCGATTACACAAGTCTGATAGTGTACTTCTCATGTCCTTCACCTTTTCTTATCCCACACTCATTTTTTACAGGAAAGGATTTGCCCAAACACTGCATCTATTGGTTTACCACAAAAGTATATAACGTTTACCATGGTTAGCAGACACTGAAATTAAGGTAAACTTATCATTCACACCACCATTTCCAGTGACCCCTGCGATCCATGGGAAAGGTGTTGTTACATACACAGCATTCATTTGTTTACCATACCACATATTCATGTCTACCACGGTAAATATAGAATTCAATTCAGGTTTACTGTTCAATTTCTAACAGTTACATCATTCAACAAGCAACATTCAGTATTGGTAGTCAATGACACTTCAATTGTCAATCCTTAATGTACCATTCTCTTCTCTAAGGGAATAGGTTGCCACAAACAAAGCTTCCACTTGGTTATCACACAAATCAACATTGTTAACCATGGTCACCCATATTACAACTTAGGTTAACTTTTAAATGATTAAGCTTTATTACCTTCAATAGCCAACATTCAATGGTTCCACTCAATGATAGCAAAATTAACTATTACAACTACACCTATATCTTTTTCAAGGTAATAGGTTGCATACACAACACCTCTAAAAGTTTTCCGAAGTGCTCCAACATATCCACCACGATGTACAAAGGTTTTCATTTAGGTTATCAATTCAATAACTAACAGTTACTACATTGATTACAGGTGAGTCAATTGTTGTATGAATTTACACTTCAATTCTGAATACCCGTGCTCGTCATTCCCCTTCAAAAACAAAAACATGTCCACCATGATCACAGCTCCGCGTTTCTCCCATCCCGTGATGCACATGTCCTCTGTGCTCGCCTCTTCAACCCATCACTGTCAACAACAACTACCAGTGTGGGTCCCTCTTTCGCTAGATATAGGGAAATCCGGATGTAGGCGACCTTATCTCTACCAGCAATTCTGCCCATAGAGAGGCTTATTTCAAAAAAACCCACAAAAATAAGATTTTGTGAAAACATTTTATAAAAGAAAGCTTTTGAGAAAACATTTTATGGGGAAAACTAAGGGTGAGTATCAGGAAATGAATTAAGAAATACGAAAAAATACAAAGAAAAAAAACAGGCGACAGTAACTATGTGACCAAAAGTGCAACAAAGTAAAGGGAGATACTGTACCTTAATAACCAGAAGTAGGCAAACAATGTCTCTTCCCAAATGCAAGAACTACCTGCATGCAAACATAACCTTTGAAGAAACCGCAACCAGACTCATTCTACTGCAACCGAGTGACCAACTCTCTGCGATCTAAGATCTTAATCCTATCCCGTCATAATCTTTTATCCTGAGTCAAGTCATCCGTTAACCCTACAACTTTCAAGTCCTCTCTAATAACCTCGTCCAAACTCTTCTTTGGTCGACCCATCCCTCTTTTACCTCTTGGGATGTTAATCCTCTCACATCTCCTCACTAGAACGTCCGCACACCTTCTTTTCACATGGTCAAACCATCTGAGTCTTATTTCTCTCAACTTATCTTCGATGGGGGCCACTTTAACTAAGTCTTGATCACTCCATTACTAATTCTATCCATTCTCGTGAAACCACACATCCATTTAATCATCCTCATCTCTCTAATAACCTATCACTATCAACCACATAAAAATACTCGTGCTCATCATTCTCATTTAAAAACATATTTACATCTGCATCCCCTTCGACTACCATTATCATTTCCCGGTCGTACTTCAAACTGTACCACAATTTCTGCTTACTCAAATCATTGCTAGTAATCTTAGTTGCCATTCTTTGCACCTCCTCCATCCATGTCCCCTCTTTCAGCACAATACACTTTCTTGAACCCCCTACATATCTTACTTCTCCATTTCCACTATCCTCCAACTTGCCCCCCATAACACATAAATGACTACCTCTCTCCCACCACCACCGTCTCTATCCTTTTGTACCAGACGTCACAACAACGACTACCGCACCACTCTATCGATCAACTACCTTTACAATTACCTTGCACATTAAACAATAATAGTTTTTTGTCAGCGCAACTAATAATGCATCAACTACTACACAAAAGTACATAATTAAAGTCCCCACCACCATTGCTCTCTGTCTACTTATTCAATACACTATGTTTACCATGGTGAACACCACATTTCCCCTGGTTTAACAGTGCTCCATTCTCAGTCAATGTCAGCTTTAACAACATCATCTTCCTTGGAAGAGAATAACACCCTATCTCACATGCCTACATCCCCATGACCACCCATGCAATTTGGTTCACGTAACAATTCTTATAATAGCCTGGTAAACGGTGACCAACAACATAGCACACATGTTACCCAAGACATTTACCTGTCCTACAGCGTAAATCATTCATCACAACGTCATTCCACATACCAAATTCTTAAAGTTAAAAACAATATTTCACATACCTGTTGTTCACCACTCCGCTTGCAGTCATTTACCAACGTCAAAGGTTCGAACCCTTCTCCCTCCGAGTTCACGACTGGCCTCCATTTTCAAGTACCAACCATCACCAAACACTCCAAGCTCAAGTCCAGCCTCCTTCTGCACTTTCTCTCACCTATAGCTATGCACCTTGCCTCACCTACTTCCTACTCCCACAACCACGCTTCCTTGAATAAATTAGGGCAAGATTTCCTTCAATTTTGAAGCACAATTGCTCACTATCACACAATTTAGGAGTAGATTCAACTATGGAGAGAGATAGAGAGATAGAGAGCGCTCATCTATGTACTTCATACAAATCCTTGATTTTGAGTCTGGCACATGATGGCCCCTGACATTACTTCTAGCTTTTGGTGGAGAGAGAAAGTGACAACCATCAGGAAAAGAGAGAGGGACTAATTACTTATTAAGGATATTTTGATTATTAAGCTTCCCTTTACTTTTTCACTAACTTGTCTTTCCCTCCAAAACCAACACTAATTTATTACCAAAAAAATAAAACAGTTACAGAATTATTGATGCATTTCCCAACTGTAAATTTTTCAATTTTAGTACTACATTTCACTCTAGTAACCTCAGGATCATTGCCGTTCATAAATGGGTGACGTTGACATGCGGGCTCCTTGTCAGGAAATTTATAATTCCATATTCATGCCCACCAATAATAATTCAATAAATAGTTAAATACAATCAGGCAATCACGCAAGCTTAGACACTAATGGAGAATCAAATGGTCGGTCCGGTTCTTTTCTACTAAACCGGGCTCGCTGACCGACCGTTATTTAGCTGACTCCGGCTCTCTCTGGGCGCCTTTTAAACTTTCCGGCGCACATCCCTCTGTCTACTCTCACCAAAAGTCGGATCTCCGGCGAGGATCCGAGCCCGATTTGAGGAGAGAGAAAGCAATCAGTTAGTCTAGAGAGAGAGAAAATGGATGGGCTGCCAAGAGAGACCCTGAAGCTGGAGAAAATACACAGGTTCAAATCGCTGAAAATGGTGGAAGTGGACTTGAAAACGAAGCTGGATCCGAATCCATTCGGGGCGGATCACGGAAAGCTTGAAAACGGGTTGACTTACTATGTACGGTGCAATTCGAAGCCTCAGATGAGAGCTGCTCTTGCCCTCGCTGTCAAAGTCGGGTTCGTACTTCCCTATTCGGCTTTTCTGTGCTCTTCTTTTTTCTTTTTCCTTTTTTTTGGCTATCCTTTTCTTTTTTCTTTTTCCCTTTCCCCAAGAAATCCTGGGTCTGTGATTCGCACCTTATTATGAGCTATGTGTCGATCCATGTCCATAAATCATAATTTCTCGGCATCTTTCGAAGCGTATTGTGAAACGGATATTTTTCAAGTGACCTTTATATCAATTATTAATAATTTCAAATTAAGAAATTATCTTCGAAAAGCCGGTCTCACGTTATTTCTTACGTGAAATGATCTCAACTGAAACTTTGCGTCATAGTTCTTATGAGGCGGTGTGGTATATGTGACTGAATGAGATTGTTTTTGAGTGTCATATGGGTGTCGGCGAGTGACATTGCCCCTAGAGCAAGATTTAAAATGCGATTTTAGTTGCGATTTCGGTTTCGATCGCAGCACGACAAAATCGCTCTAATATGGCAATTGCGTTCCATATCGCGGCTATCGCAACATGAAAACACGGTTCGCCTAACTCCAAAACCTTTCCAATGCGGTCGTTTCGTCGCGGTTCAGCCACATTTTGAATCAATGCCCTAGAGATAGGCCATTCAGGGTATGTACGTACGCTTTAATATTAGATACTGCTTCCATTTCCATCCATTATTTACGACTCTGTTACACATGTATTTACCATAGTTCATGGTCCTTACCGCTCCTAACGGTTCCTTATTGCTAAATCTCAACGTTAATTTTAACTACGGATACGAAGAATGCCCGACCATTGTCGTGAAACACCAAGTCTTTGCTCTTGCCCGTCTGCTATCATCCTCGATCAACCCACTGCTACATTTACCAAAGAAATGTTTGTCGGCATCTACAAAGCAACGCAATCTGCTACATTTAACTAAAATGATTATCTACACAGGAAATAAAAATATACTAACGTGTACAAAGACAACATAAAGCTAGTCTTCAACAATTAAATGCTTGTCCAAATGACCAAAAAGATGCTTATCTCATTACTTATCACAAACCATGACTTGGTTATGGCAGCTCTGTCCTTGAAGAAGAAAATGAGCGGGGAATTGCACATATAGTGGAGCATCTTGCTTTTAGTGCAACCAACAAGTACACAAACCATGACTTGGTAAAATTCTTGGAAAGCATAGGAGCAGAGTTTGGTGCATGTGGAAATGCCTACACAAGCTTTGATGAGACTGTTTATGAGCTATTTGTGCCAATTGACAAGCCTGGACTCTTGTCCGAGGCCATTGCCGTTTTGTCTGAATTCAGTTCTGAGGTTTCAGCCTAGTCTTTCTGAAAGTTCTAGTATTTGCTGTTACTGTATCGCTTTCTGCATGACTTCTTCTGTTACTTGCAGATCCGAATTTCTCCAGAAGATTTGGAAAAGGAAAGAGGAGCTGTCTTGGAAGAATATAGGCTAGGCAGGGATGCTAATGGCCGCTTGGCTGAATTGTGCTTTGCCTCGGTATTACAAGGTTCAAAGGTGAGCTTATACTCCAACTGTGAACACTTCATTAACTTGGCATTAGAATTGATAATCTTTAGTTTCATGACAATTAATCTAAAGTCAATACTGCTTTCAGTATGGTATAATGAACATCTGCTTATGTGAGCATTCCTCTGTGAACGTCAGCTGGCTTCTGAGGTTTCTCATCTTGCGGAGCTATAACTGCTACTACCCTCTTAGGGAGATTATATATTGAACGAGCTTGGAAACTTGAGTCATATGCATCCAAACATGCGAATAAACCATCTTTCCAGTGGAAAAATGTTGGCAGAAGGCAAAACTTTGTTTGCTAGAAGTATCGTTTCATGTTAGAGCCTAGAAAAATAGTCAAATGCTAGTAGTATCTTTTTCTTTTTCCATTTTGGTGACAATTTTTGTTCTGGATTTTATCTGTTTCGAAGTATTTGTGGGAAAGGCTTGTTTCAAATTAGTATAATATTATTACTGATTGCCACTTGAGTTGTTTTTACGCTATTCATTTCAGCAGCAAGGGAGTTCTGCTATTGTCTCCTATCACATGCTTATTCTTGAGGGTGTAGTACAGATAATATTGCGTCATCAACTTTGATGCTCAGTTTGCTTGCTTGGTGTGCATGGGATGTCTTGAATTCATGATGGCAATTTAGAGGCCGCCTTAGTTTTTTTTAGCATTGTGGAATGGTTTCTACTAGTAGCCACGGTATCAGTTTGAGAGGATTCTTCAGTTTGTTGTACTTATAAGATTTTGAGTTAGAACAACTCTCTTTGTGCATGTGCTTTCTGAAAGCTTGAGGATAGTTGTTGTGCTGGGGGGCCCCCCCCCAAAAGTCAGTTTCTATGCTCAATCCCCAAATCTCTTCAAAGGGTTTTCACTTGATATGCTTTATTTCTTCTTCTCGCCTGAGTCTGAAGAATGTTGGCTGATTGCAGTATGCAGAGCGTTTACCTATCGGGTTAGAAAGTGTGATTAGGAAAGCCCCAGCTGAGGTTGCAAAGGGATTCTATAAAAAGTGGTACAATTTACATAATATGGCCGTGATAGCCGTTGGAGACTTTCCCAATACAGAGGTCAGTGTTTATTTGTGTTGTTGACATCTTGTTATCGGCAATCCTTCTCTGGTTAGCATAAAAGTACAAGAAAATTCACATCTGGTTGTTTGTCTTGCTCAGAGTGTGGTGGGGTTGATACATGAACACTTTGGTCAAAAGCATTCACTAAAGTCCCCTGTTATCCCCATAACTAAGGTTCCACATGTTGCTGAAATGCGTTGTTCATGTTTTGCTGAACCTGAAGCTGGAGGGGTTAGTAGTGTTAAGTAAATCTACAGTTTCATGAATGCTGAGAATTGCTTGTTTGACCATATTAATGTGATTCGAGTTGGTTTGTAACAGACTACTGTTGAGATAAACTGGATGATGTCCAATGACGAGCCTAAGACAGTAGGTGAATACAGGGATTGGCTCATAGGATATATGTTCCGCTCTGCTTTAAACCGTAGATTCTCTAAGATATCTCGCAGAAAGGATCCACCGTATTTTGGATGTGCTATTAGAGAAGCTGAGCTTGTTCATCCTGTCAAAGCCATTGAAATATCTGCATCTTGTAAAGAAAAAGGGGCAGTTGAAGCTCTAAAATCAGTACTAACTGAGGTATTTATGTGTGATTCCCTGGGATGAATCCAGCTTTATGAACCTAGTTATATTGATCACTAGCATATTGCATTTCAGCTTGCAAAAGTTAGGCTACACAAGTTCTCTGAGCGCGAGACAGCGATTGCCCGAGATAACATTATGTCAGAAATAGAATCTGCTTATTTAGAGCGGGATAAGCTCGAATCAACTGTCTGGCGGTACCAGTATCTGCAGGCATGTGCAGTCGGGCGCTTCCGGTCTTTTGTTATTCACAAATTCTCCGATTCTTTATCTTTTTGTTATTCCTTGCCATTTGCTCATACCCAGCTTGTTCTGTGATTTCTATTTGCAGCATTTCCTTCAAAATGAGGCTGTTCTTGGGCTTGAGTTTGAGGCCCAGCTCTACAAAACTATTTTGCCACGTAAGTCTAAAATTGGATCCTAAGTTTGCTGCTTTTGATGATATCTCCTTTCAGGCACTTACTAGTTCTCTTTGCCATCTTTAACCTGTCTAACCAACGCAGAGATCAGAGCATCTGAGGTATCTCAATATTCTGAAAGATTACGGACATCAGACGGTCCTGTAATAATAGTGACAGAACCTCGGGCTTCAGTGACTGAGGAAGAGCTTCACAGTGTTGTGTCTGAAATAGATTCTTTGGAGAAGGATGGGAATATTTCTGATTGGGAGGATGACCTCATTCCGGAAGAAATTATCCAGGTGAAGCCAAAGCCTGGGTAAGCTTTTGTCAAAAGTTCCATTAGTTTTTGGCTGCCATTGTCGTTTGCCTGTTTTATGTTTCTCTTTCTGACTGGTTTGGTGTCTAATTGTCTAAACATGAAGCTTTTGTGTGAAAATAGACCTGTTAATCAGATTCATTATCGGAGGGTGTTGCCTTAGAGATTTTAACTTGACTATTAACCTTGCCTTATCCATGTCATTAGTTATACCTGGTATACACTGGATGCTTTTGCAGTGATCATTGTTTGATCAATTGCTTTTCTATTTTCCCCTTTATCTTTCCTTTCTTTTTTTTCCCTTTTTTTGTATTTCCTTCTTTGCTATTTTTTCTCTTTCTGGAACGGGGGGTGCTTGGGGTAAAACTGTGTCAACTTTCATTAATGTCAGAGGTATTGTGAGTTTTGGTTACCTTTTGCTGATTTGATAATCTAGTGACTTCTACTCTAAGTGTGGTCTTATATTTCAGGCATATTGTGCAGCAATCCAAGTACAAGGATGTTGGGGCTACCGAATTAACTCTGTCAAATGGCATGAAAGTTTGCTACAAATGTACAGATTTCAAAAATGACCAGGTATGTTGAAATTTGTTAGGCTTCTTCTTTAGATGATGGAATTGGAGATATTGAATGAACAATCGATTTGGTTGTTATTTAAAAAAATGAAAAACATAGCATATGTACTTTGCCATTATCTTCTCATGAATATGACGACATTTATAAAGACAATTTCGTACAGTGTCTATTGTATTTTCCAGTTCCTAACATGTCAAAATAAAACGGATACGAAAAAGCCAATAAGTCTTTAAAAAAAATCTGGGAGTTGTGCTTTAATCCTGTAAGGTTCTCCAAGAGGCTGCTGGTTTTGAATCCTTTAGCAGAGTGCCAAAGAGCAAGCCTGTGTGCAAAACCAAAACAGGAAACAATTTCTTCAGCATTACTTTTTGTGTGGGAAGCCATGTTTTCCTGGCCAAATGGGCCAGTTTCAGGTGCATGAACGTTAAACTGAACGGTTATCTCACCTGGCTGGCCTCATCAGCCAAAGATGCTTCATAACTGTTCGGACATTTCTATCATTATTCTTCTTTGTTTTTTTTTTTGGGGGGGGGGGGGGCAGCATACTAGTTATTGAATTGGTTCAAGTGGATGAATTGGGAAAGGCAGAGCAAGAAATTTCTTGAGGAAGTTGAGAAACTTTTCCCTTATGGCCCTGCATAGCAGTTGCTAATCCTTATTTTGAATGTACTTGTGGTGGGCTTTTCTGAGTTAAAATTGTGGCTCTTTACTTTACTGAGCAATTTAGTCTTGTTCTGAAGTTCTTGTTATGTTCCTCAGTCCTTTGTTGTCGATCTTGTGTTTCTTCTTTTATTTTTAGTCAAACTTCTACTCAATCTTCATGGGCTTCCTTACATTGTAATTGTGATATGATATTTGCTATCAATCAGCGGTGGCTCTACCTTGTAGGCATGGGTGTCTTGTGCGTCCAGTAGTTGCAGGAAAATTTTAAAATTTTGTGGGAAAATTCATGAAATCTTCATCAACTTTGATTTGCCTAGTTCATATGGGAATTTTTTTGGCAGGTTATCTTCAAAGGATATTCATATGGAGGTTATTCTGAGCTTGTGGAAAGTGAATATCTTTCATGCTTGCTGAGCTCAAGTATTGCTGGAGAGATTGGCAAGTTTGGTTATAAACCCACTGTGTTAGTGGATATCCTCGCTGGTAAGAGAGCTAGCGTCTCAACCGATCTTGGGACATATACCAGAAGTTTCATTGGTGATTGTTCACCTTCAGATTTTGAAACTGCATTGCAGGTTCACTTTGAAATTTACTATCAAAAGCTATATTTTAGCGTCCTTTCGTGAATTACTTGATGGCAACTCAGATAGTCAGGACCTAATAAGCGTATCTGTGTTGTGGCAGCTTGTTTATCAGCTTTTTGTTACTCAAGTGCAACCTGAAGAAGAAGACATTAAAAGAGTAATACATATAGTAGAGGAAATCATCCATGCTGAGGAAAGGGATCCTTACACTGCATTTTCAAACAGACTAACAAGGATTAAGTATGGAAATTCCTATTTCTATAAGGTATTCATAATGACTGGGTGTATTGATTAGAAACATAATACATTCAATGGAGCAATACCTAATGCAGTGTTATTTCTGTTTTTGTAGCCTCCACAAGTTAGTGATCTTCCCAAAATTGATCCCAAGAAAGCTTGTGAATATTTTGACCATTGTTTCAAAGATCCTTCTACATTTACTGTCGTGATTGTAGGCAACATTGATCCTGCTATGGCACATCCATTAATTTTGGAGTATTTGGTAAGTTCTGCAAGCACTGTGAACATGACCTCAAGGCCAGGCTATATTAGTTAACTTGTTTTGTCATTTGTCCTGTCTAGGGTGGTATTCCAAGGCCTTCAGAATCAATGCCGCAGCTAGGTTTGGATGATCTCAAAGGTTTACCGAGCAATCCTCCAGCACATATAGTAAAGTACGTAAAATTGACAATAATTCAAGTCATTTTCCGTCTCAGACTGACCGCCGTAGTTGATTCTTTTCAGAGGTCTTCAGCGGAGATGTGTTAAATGCATACAGTTCTAATGAACATTAGGAGGACAGTATGGGACAACCTAAAGTAGATACTGGGACAGTCATTCTATGACACAAGGAGTAGATGCAGGACCATGAACTTATTTCTAGGACTTTTGTGATAAGTAAATTGCACGCTTATGAGAGTGATTGCTTGATACTGTGGCTCTTGATCTGATTGTAGAGAAACTGTTCGGAGTCCCATGGTGGAAGCACAATGCTCAGCCCATATATCTATGCAAATAAAGCTGCGCAATGAGACCATGGTATGTGACAGTGGGATTCAAACTTAACCAAATACGGTTACTGATAAACCTGGTAAAAATTGACCCAACCCATAAATCCGACCGGAATCCGCCCGAAAATTTTGGGTTTTGAACACAATTTTCTGGACCCCAACCCGAAATAAACCGAACCTGAAAAACCCGCAAATTTGCGGGTCAAACCTGACACGAACCCGAGCCCAAACCCATCCGCTTGACCCGAACTTTATATCCTTAGTTTTTTATTTTTCTTTAATTTATCTGTCTTGACAATAATAGCTAGTCATTTTTATCGAATAGTTTAAAAAGACATTATATAACTATTGCATTTATTTACAAATTAAACAATAATAACCTTATTTTTTCTTCTCCATTCTCTAAAATAATATCGTACACAACTTTTAAATGATCAAACATTAAAAATGAGTATAAAATTGCATGAAATAACTATCTAATCTTTTAAAAGAAGTTAATTTAAAAGAAGACAAGCTTTAAAGAAGTGCAAGTCATACCATTATATACTTTTAGTTAAACAAATATATCTAATTATTTTTTAAATTAATTAATTTGTAATAATTTAAAATTTTGATGTTACAACTGCAAGATAATATCTTGTGCTTCTTTTATTTAATTTTATTTGGCTTTCGCTCTAACTAATCTTAATCTATGATGCTGGTGGTAGGAA
The DNA here is from genome assembly GCA_017589665.1 of Selenicereus undatus. Lineage (NCBI taxonomy): Eukaryota > Viridiplantae > Streptophyta > Magnoliopsida > Caryophyllales > Cactaceae > Selenicereus > Selenicereus undatus. The sequence goes on along the minus strand of JACYFF010031955.1, from coordinate 112,221,814 downwards.
AACGGTTAGGCGTATTCATATCGGGGTCAGCCCATTAATAAAATTTTACCTGATTGGACATTGTTAAGTTAATTAATAAAAATATTAAATTATAAAATAGGTTATTAGCGATCAAACTACTACGACTCATTAAAATACTCCACACGAGCCGCCCCATAAATGGCCGATCCGCTATTGACCTCCTTTCAATGTATGGGTTAATCTACCCAAATCAAGTGGCGCTTGATTCTTTGCCCGACCACACAAGATGTTCATACATTATAATAAAAAGTTTGAATATTTTTAATATTCTTTTGAGAAATATATTATAATAAAAAGTTTGAACATTTTTAATATTCTTTTGAAAAATTACAATTATTACGTTTTTTCATTAAATAATGACAATTTTAAATAATAAATATGCAGAATTTTAGATTTTGAAAGAGAAAAATAACTCATAGAAAAGGCGCTCTAAACCCGTGTGGTTGATCCGAAACCCGTAAAACCGAAATACACCCGTCCGTATTTTGCCCGAACCCGAAATACACCTAACCCGTATTTTACCCGAATCCAGATACACCCAACCCGTATTTTACCCGCCCGCCCGAATTAACTGGTCTAGTTACTGATCATTATAGCCGTGTTTATGGGGATCTTTTGTAATGATACGTGTTCGTGTTAAAATTCTTGCTAGATGGAGGAGATGTGGTTTGTTGCATTTCTAAGCCAGCTTCTACAGACAAAAATGACACAGGTTCTCCGCTTCAAACATGGAGAGGTAAGTTGTGGTCTTTTTTTGTGTCCTGTTAAAAGCAGTTTCAACGGAGAACTCACATTTAGATGGTTTACCCTTCTGGTGGTAATATGCTAAAGAAGTATGGTCTCTCTTCTTGACTGGCAGATTTATTCTGTAAGAGTGGATTCAGACTTTGGTTATAGCAAGCCTTCAAAGACAGCTGATTTAGAGGGTGAAATAAGTATAGGTTTTTCCTGTGATCCAAATGTTTCTGCTACACTGGTGAGTAGCTCATCGAATATAGTAACAATTGATCGCCCACTTTAACTCGCATGTAAAAAAAAAAATCTGATTTCTTGGCAGGTTGATGTTGCATTAGATGAAATATCAAATCTCCAAGAGTGTGGACCTTCTGAAGATGATGTTTCGGCTGTGCTTGAGATTGAACAGAGAAACCATGAAAATGATCTCCAGGTAAATCATTTTCTCTTCAACTAACTGAGTACGACTGGTGAATTTCTCAAGTATAGTTATGAGAGATTTCTCTGTTTTCAGGGGAACATATACTGGCTTTTTCAAATTTTGAAAAGTTATCGTTCAAGGTTGTATTCTGGCGATTTGGGATCGACATTTGAGGTTGGTACTTGACTTAGGTGAACTCGTTCTGACATGATCATACAACTCAAACCCAATATGGATGACCCATTTCTTAATAGTTAGGATTCACTGTTTGGATGTTTTCTCTTGCCTTTACTCCTGCAACTCAGAAGTATGCGTTCTAGTAAACTAGAGCTTGGAATGAACTTGGATGTTGTTCCTCTTTTCTGTCTCTAATTAACATAGGCAGTCTAATTCCCATTATGGAGAGTAATACGTCCTCCCATTCTCTATGTAAACTCTAGTTTTTACATCACTATTGCAGGCTCTAGACAAAGCAAGAAGCAGAGTTCGTCAGACTTTCTCGCCATTAACAGCAAGGTGGGCACTACAGAGAATATTACCCTATCCTTGCAAGGGGCATTACATTGCAGTGACCTTAATGCCGGAGACCAATCCTCTTCGTTTGCTAAAACACCAACTAAAGACCCAACTCAAGCAAAAGTACTATGGCAGATATGAAAAGGTAGTTATGCTTGCTTTTGCCATTTTCTTATATGCAATATGAATTCGTCTGCTTTTTTCTTTTTTCCTGACAAAGAATTGATCTCATCTTGTGCAGACTGTCGACAAAGTGCGGAGAGTTTTTGCCAGGAAAAAATGAGTACTTACTTGACCCGATTCCTTTTCCTCATTATAGGTGCGTATCACTTCTCCTCTAGATCTTTCTTTAAGGAGTAGTAGGCTGCCAGCCTTGTCGGATTTAGGGTCCAACGCTATACAAAAACAACACACAATGCAGGCCCCATTATTGGGGCATTTCAGATACAAGCAGTCTTATTCTTTTCAAGCAAAGAGATTGATTCTAAACATCTTACAAAGATATTTCCACGAAATGATTTTTTCAAATATAGGATTCATCAGAAATTAACGTCTTTACAGTTGGAAGGATAAGGTTATGCGCCCCCCATACAGCGTACCTCAGAAGGCACTTCGAACTATGTTTGACATGGTTTAGTTCAGATATATGTCATTTGGTTGCCCTTCCTTGATTTGCTTGAGATACTCCATATCATTTCGATTGTATTTTTTTCTAAGGGTGTGTTTGGTAGGGGTGAAAATCATTTTCCTAGAAAATGATTTTTTCATTTTACAGTGTTTGGTAAAACGAGCAGGGGAAATTCATTTTCAGTGAAAAATCATTTTCTCTAGAATGAAGAAAAATATTTTCACTTTGAATAGAGCGTAAGTTGATTTTACGTTTGTTACGCTCTCACATGCTCTCACACTCTCTCTCTATTCCATATCTATTTCCTTGACATATGGTTCGAAGATTAAGGAAAATTATTTTCAGCTTTTTTGTTCTTTTTTTTTAAAATCAAACTCATTTTTTTCCTGTGGACCTAGGATGGTATACTGTAACAGTGTGCATATATGATTATCGCTCCCCTGCTTTGTTGAGCTGAAGGGTTATGTTACATGTGTTATTTTTGCTGCGCTTTTGATGGTTCTCGTGCTCCTTGGTTCAGATGTCTGGAGTTTGTGTGTGAAGCTTCTCGTGTTACCTCAAAAAAATAAATTGTGAATGTAAATAAATCCTAGTTGGATTTTCGCATGCATGTTCAGTTATTACAGGTGTTCCCAGGCCATGTAATTTATGAAATTCTGATTGATTAATGACAACATTTGATTGATGAAAAATCCCCCTTTTTTGGCAACAATCCCCCTTTTTCCTCCCTCCAATCCTCTAATTTCGATGGCAATAGCTTCAATGACTATTCAGTTACGAACAAGATTACACTAAATTTAATGGTTAGCTGGTAGTGTACGTTGGATAGTTTCATGGTTTTGGATGCATGCATGTGTTGAACTGCTTGTTATGGATGAAGCCATAGGTCTTGTGTTAATATATATATATATTTCTCAAATGCCTTGTTTTAACCTGAATTAATACATTATACAATTTCATATGATTATATTTTCAATAGTTATGGTTAATTGTCAGTTATAAAGCTTTAATATTCGTTGTCCATGCAGATTGATATAGAATGACTCCAAAATCGATTCAACCCTAGCTACAAAGATGCATTATACGTGTAAGTTTATGTATAATTGTAGAAAATCATAAATAAAAAGTTAATTTTACACAAGTTACAAGTAACAAGATCATTCCACTATTTCTTCATACCAATTTTTTTTTTCAATTTAAATTTTCCAGTGCAAACAAGGGCCTAAGTCCGTTGAATATCCTCTGACTAGAGGGACTTAATAGACAGGGAGTTTGGGGGGGGGGGGGGGAGGACAGTCATGGGAAACTTGCATCAACACCAAAGTTAGGAAAATAATTTACAACTTGATTGGCTTCTCGGTAACAATGTTCACGAGTGACTCGCCATTCCTCACTATAAACCAAGTCTTGACATTAGTAATTTCTCCTCTCGGGGACCTTCAATTTACACAGAACAACTTTCGAATCTATTTGAACAACCAGTTTGTGTATTCCAATGTCCTAAGCCATACAAAGACCATGTAGGAATTCTACAAGCTCGACTTTAACCGAAGAACAAATGCCAAATCAAGTAGAAATAGCTTTGATAAAATTCCCATTATGGTCCCTCCGCCCATTGCCATCGCTAGCTGTTTTCAGTGTCATGCTAAACCATGCAGCTTTGATAATTTTTATTAGTAAAAAAAGAGATTATATGTTGCAAAAATAAGTTTAATTTGTGGTGGGCGTCATGCTATAGTTTTGGTTGACATTGGAATTTTCAATAGTGAAAAGAAATTAGGTAAGTAAAATGGGATTAATTGTCAAATAAAGATTTTACTTATAAGCCATATTTGATCACATGATGTGATTAAAAGTCGCTATGCTCTTATTTTAGCAACATATAATCTCTCTTTTTACTAATGAAACTTATTATTATCTAAAAACAAAACTTTTTATGCAGAGTGATTCGATGTTCATAATAATAACCACCTTATCTTCATCCAAAAAAAGAAGGAAAAAAAAAACACAATGATCACATTATCATAGTGAGCAACTCTTTCTTCAAAACTAAAGAATTTATTCTAATTAATTGAAACCGTGTAATAGTATGTTCCATTTTTGAATGTTTCTAATCATTTTGTGCCGTGATGTTGTCATGTATATTCTGCATAGTGTTGGATTTCTATTTGTTTTCATTATCAAATACAATTTTCAAAGTTTTGAGTAATGCACAACAGCTTTTTGATGGTATGCATTTACCTATTCAGTGTGATCCTATCCTCCTCATTTAGCTCTTCTGTTGTCGTCTTTTAATATGATATATCATATATGATATTATGGGAGCCTTTCTATGGTTAGGAATGCCTGTAGAGGTAAAATTGTCTATATTTGGATTTCTTCAGACCCCGTAAAAGCGGAAGCCACACATGAAAATGTTGTTGTATATAGGATATTCTGGGTAGTTGCCATAATTCCTGTTAAATTGGCAGCTCTCAATCTGTGGGCTGAGTTTTTCATATCCACTTCTATATACAGAATTACATTTTGGTTAATTGGCATGGCACATAAATATATACAAAAAATGTCCACATTCTAATTAGCTTCTCAACACATATTTCGCGTAAGCATAGTTGTATTTTACTCATATCACAATCTTATATCGAAAACATAGTTCTGTTTTTTGATCCAATTTGCACCCCAAGTTCTAAACATACATGCTATACATTAAGGTTGACTATATACGTGTTTAGCTATATGAAAAGAAGAGTATTATTGTTTAAGTAATTGTTCAAATATGAGAGAGAAAATTGAATGAGTTAACCCTGTCAAATTCTGAGAATGAGATCAGAATTTGCTAATATGCCATTGAAGGAAACAGTCGTGCATAACCAAAGAAACATAAGAGAAGGAGAATATTATTCTAGAATCTAGAATTGTTGACCCTATCCTTATGTAATGTAAGGTTTTGATGATAACAAACGCAAATGTAATATATACTTGACTGAGTGCGTTGATCGAACAGGTTCCAAATATTGTGTGGAACACTTTGCAATTGCTTGGTTAACAATGTTCAAGAACAGGTCTTAAGAACAGCTCTGCGAAGTGTTTGGAGCAACAAGTTAAGAAGGCTGGTTGATTCAACAAAAGTCTTAGGTTTGCTATGGTTTTATTTTATTAGATTCTTGTTAATATGCCAATTAGAAAGTCTTGATTTATCACTTACTTGAAATGGTTTTGCTTTTTTGAAGATATTTTGGATCACCTTTCAGAATAGTCTTGGAAAGAGGGCGGCTAGGGTGTTTCCAGACTAAACTGCAAAAATGGTTTTACACGATTTTTTCCTTGATTTTTGGGCTAACATCTCTGAACTTTTTGGATAGATTTTCTGCTAATTGATAAAGTCCAAAAGGGCTATTTTTGGCTTTGAAAACTTGGAGAGGATTTTGAGCCTATTTTTTTGCTTTGCCATATCCTCTAAATAACCTCTTCTCTATTTTTAGAAAATGACTGAATTTGTGGAGAAACTCAGGGACTGAACTTCTGAAAGTTTGTGGCCAACATTTAGCCATGTAACTCAAGCAGTTAAAGGGAGAATTACATTCACACTTCCCACTTCTTTTGGGATAAGCATTTTTTTTTAAATTCTCCCAACTATCTCTATTTAAAAGCAAAGTCTCCACATTCACTTCAGCATTGGTTTTCAAGAGCAAACATTCAGTGTTCAAGAGCTTTAAATTTTCAGAAGAAAACCGAGTCAAGTGAGTGATGTTTTGAGCTTTCAAGATTGGCATACTAGGACTTCAAATTGTACCCTATATTAGCTTAGTTGAGAAGTATTGTAATAAGGTGTTTCTTTGTAATCTCTCTTTTGCAAAAGTCAGGTCAGTGTGTCTTAAGTCAAGTGGACTTTTGGACATAGGGTAACCGGTCTTAGGGAAGACAGTTACGTGGATTGCAATTAGTAACAAGGTGTGTTACTATTGTAATATTTTCAGCTCGTTTAGTTAAGTGATTAAATCCTACACAAGGTAGGTCGTGGTTTTTTCAGCTCAGTTGGGCTAGAGGTATTTTCCACGTAAAAATCATGTGTCCATTATTTCTGCATTCAATTTCACTGGATTTTCACTTCTACACAACTCAGGAACAACCTGTGCAAACAAGGTCTAAAACTGTTTGCCAGAAAAGTTGTGAATATCGGACACCACAATTCACCCCCCCTCTTGTGGTTGTGTACTCTCAAAACTAACAAGTGGTATCAGAGCAGGTTCTCCTTTAAAAGGCTAACACCTTGAGAGATCCTTGAAGATGAGTACCCCACAAGGCATACTTGAAGGTCAATCCATAACTCGACCACCATACTTTAATGGTCAACATTATAGTTGGTGGAAGAATAGAATTGAAAACTACATTCAAGCTGAAGACTACGAGTTATGGATGCTTATCAAGAATGGACCACTCATTCCCACGAAGGTGATCGAAGATGGAAGTGAAGTTCCCAAAAAGATTGAAGAGTTCGATACCGAAGACTTCAAGATAATGGAGAAAAATGCCAAGGTCAAGAAACTTCTATATTTCGGCCTAGGTCCGGATGAATATACTCACATATCTGAATGTGAGTCTACCGAGGAAATCTGGGATGCTTTACAAGTAGCTCACGAAGGGACCAATCAGGTAAAGCAATTCCGGATTGAATTGCTTATGAGAAAATATGAGCTGTTTGAGATGGGTGATCGTGAAGGTGTGATGGACATGTACACTCGCTTCACTCACATAACGAATAAGTTGAAATCCCTGGGAAAATCCTTCACCACCGAAGAATTGGTGAGGAAGATCCTAAGAATTTTACCTCATTCTTGGGAAGCAAAGTAACGGCCATCCAAGAAGCCAAGGACATGAACAAGATCACCCTAGATGAGCTGATTGGCAATCTCCAAACGTATGAACTTAGAAGAAATTCTCAACAGAAAGATGAGACAAAGAGAGATCGAGGTTTTGCACTAAAGGCCTTAGAAGATGATTCTGATTCTGATGAGGAGGAGATTGCCATGATAACTCAAAAGTTTAAGAAGTTCTTCAAGAAAGTTAAAGGAAACAGCAAACGGAAGGACTTCGGCAAGGCCAGGAACACCTCTCGAGAACAGTTCTCCAGATGCTTCAAGTGTGGCAAGTTAGACCATATTGTGAGAAACTGCCCACTGCTTAAGGAAGAACAAGAACCCGAACACCCTAGAAAACAGGGCAGGAAACAGGGTGTAAGCAGCTCAGCGAAACAATTCTCAAAAGCTATGCTAGCGGCCTGGGGTGATTCAAGCGAGGATGAGGAAGGGTCTGAAGTCGAGGAAGATGATATAGCACTCATGGCAAGAAGTGACACTGATTCAGATGATGAATCAACAAACAGTCTAACTCAACTTAAGAACAAGGTACGTGGTCTCAATAAATCAACCCTTGAAGAATTGATGTACACTATAATGGATATGTGTGCTGAGTTAAAAAGGGATGTTCGAGACCTAGAACTGGAAAATGAAACTCTCAAAATGGAAAAGCTTGAAGTTGACAAAGAAACCCTTGCCTTACATGAAAACATTAGTGTGCTTAAAGAGACCCTACTCATGAAAGAAGAGACTTGTTCCATTAATCTGACTGAGCTGGAAAAGGAATCCCTTGAACTGAAACAGAAGGTTGAATCCATGCTTATTGAGAACAGCAAATTGCTTGAAAAATTAAAACAAGTAGAATCAAACCTTGCTGCAAACAGGCGCTGGAACAGGTCCTCACAGGCGCTAAATTGGCTGAACATTCACTTTAACCGAGGCAAAAAGGGATTAGGCTTTGTAACTAAGCGCACCGTTTACCTTGTTAATAGAAAATATGTGGGATTACCTGAAAATATTGTTTGTTTTCATTGTGGTAAAATGGGACGTTATCGGTATGCATGTCCTATAAGAAGGTATGCCATTGAAAGAAACACAGTTTATGTAAGACAAATATGGGTTAGGAAAGATGAGATTTGTACTTCTGAAGGAATGGGACCCAAGTGGATCTGGGTTCCCAAAGCTAACCTTTGATTTGTTTTGCAAGCTGAAGTGAGAGAAAACAACCCAGCAAACAGCTCGGGGAACAACCTAGGGAACAAGCAGCTGTGGTATGTTGATAGTGGGTGTTCGAGGCATATGACTGGTGAAAAATTCAATTTTCTCTCACTTGCAGCTTCAGAAGGAGAGAGTGTGGCATTTGGAAACGGCAAATCCGGGACAATTGTCGGTATAAGTAAGATAGGTGAGTCACTCTCCCATTCAATTGAAAATGTTTATTTTGTGAATGGATTGAAACACAACTTACTAAGTGTGTCCCAACTGTGTGACAAAGACAACCTAGTAGGGTTCTCTCCGACACATTGCTTGGTTGTTAATATGAACACAGGAGGTGTTGTGTTGAGGGGGAAGCGACACAAAAATGTTTATAAAGTGTGTATTTCTACTCTTCCCCAAAATAATTTGACTTGTTTGAGTGCCTTAAATAATGATGTTATGCTTTGGCACAGAAGACTAGGTCATGCAAGCCGCTCGCTTTTGAATAAACTTGTTACCAAAGACTTAGTGGTTGGCTTACCTTCCATTAAATTCAATGATGACAAGGTATGTGATGCATGTGCCAAAGGAAAACAAGTCAGAAATTCTTTTAAATCTAAAAATTGTGTAAGCACTACCTGACCGCTTGAATTGCTACATATGGATATATGTGGTCCAATGAGGATCATGAGCAGAGGTGGAAAGAGGTATGTGCTTGTGATAGTGGATGACTACTCTCGTTTCACTTGGACCCTGTTCTTAGCATCCAAAGATGAAACATTTGAGAAATTTCTTGCACTTATTAAAAGGATTGAAAAGAGAGTAGGACACTCATTGGTTGGCTTAAGGTCTGATCATGGTACGAAATTTGAGAATTTAAGCTTTATTAGCTATTGTAATAAGCATGGTGTAGATCTCAACTTCTCAGCCCCAAGAACACCCCAACAGAACGGGGTGGTAGAATGCAAAAATCGTACTCCAGAAGACATGACTAGAACAATGCTGGTTGCTAGCGGTCTTCCTAGAAATTTTTGGGCTGAAGCTGTGAACACATCATGTTACAGTATAAATAGATGCATGATTAGACCTCTTCTTAACAAAACACCTTATGACCTCCTCAAGGGAAGAAAACCCAATATTATGCATTTGAGAGTATTTGGTTGTAAATGTTTTGTGCATAATAATGGGAAGGATGCCTTAGGAAAATTTGATCCAATGAGTGATGAGGCAATATTCCTTGGTTATTCCTCGCACAGTAAGGCATACAAAGTATTTAATAAGAGAATCTTGTGTGTTGAGGAAAGTGTGCATGTGCTTTTTGATGAAACTAACTCTCTAAGTGAGAATGATGCACAGGAGGAAGACCTTAAGCTAGGTCTTGTTAGAAAAGACTTGTTGCTCACACATGAGAAAGGTAAGAGTCCTGAGGATGGATCAGGGCCTGGAGTTGTTTCCTTAGAAGGCGGGCAAGGTCTGAACCAGACAGGAGGAAGCTCTGCTGAACCTGGTTTGGATTAAAACCAGCCTAATTATTCCCGAACAGGCCAGGAAACAAGCTCCGGAACAGGCTCAGGAATAGGCTCTAGAACAGGCTCGGAAACAGTTCCTGAACCTGTTTCGCCGAGTATTCCAGCAAGAGTAGAAAGCGTGTCTATGGATCCACTTACTCCACGACCATGGAAGCACCAAAGTTCAAACCCTCTTGACCAGATTCTGTCTAACATTAATACAGGAGTGCAAACTAGATCCAAGCTTAAAAATTTCTGTGCTTTTTATGCTTTTCTCTCTAATATTGAGCCAAAAAATGTTAATGAAGCCCTTGCAGATACAGATTGGGTCACGGCAATGCAAGAGGAGCTTCATCAGTTTGAAAGGAACAAGGTGTGGCACCTTGTACCACAGCCAGAGGATAGATCAATCATTGGCACCAAGTGGGTGTTCCGGAACAAGCTTGATGAGTTCGGAACAGTCACTAGGAACAAGACCCGGCTGGTGGTTCAAGGCTACAACCAAGAAGAGGGCATTGATTATGAGGAAACCTTTGCACCCGTTGCAAGGATTGAGGCTATCCGCATTTTGGTAGCCTTTGCAGCTCACATGAAAATAAAGTTATATCAGATAGATGTCAAAAGTGCATTCCTCAACGGATACCTTACAGAAGAGGTGTATGTGATGCAACCCCCTGGTTTTGAAAATAAAGAATTTTCTAACCATGTTTTTAAACTTGACAAAGCACTTTATGGTTTAAAACAAGCTCCTAGAGCTTGATATGAACGCTTGTCAAACTTTTTATTGGAAAATAGTTTTAGAAGAGGCAAGGTTGATAATACCTTGTTTCTAAAATCTAATGGGAAACATTTGTTGATTGTTCAAGTATATGTCGATGACATTATATTTGGTGCAACACACAATGATTTATGTGAAGAGTTTTCAAAAATGATAAGGAGTGAGTTTGAAATGAGCATGATGGGTGAGCTTAAGTTTTTCTTAGGCTTGCAAATCAAACAAACTTCAAACGGTACCATGATACATCAACAAAAATATGTCAAGGAATTACTTAAGCGATTTGGAATGGAATCGGGCAAGCCCATTGATACTCCCATTTCTCCTTCAACCAGGTTGGAAATGGATGATGGGAGCCCCTCAGTCGAGGACAAATATTATAGGGGCATGATAGGGTCGCTTCTCTACCTGACTGCTAGTAGATCTGACATTGTTTTTAGTGTTGGTTTGTGTGCCCGTTTTCAGTCTAAGCCTAAAGAATCTCATTTAAAGGCTGTTAAACGGATTTTTAAATACTTAAAACATACACCTAATTTGGCGTTATGGTATCCTAGAGGATGCAACTTTAACCTTGTTGGTTATGCGGAAGCTGACTATGCAGGCTTTTTGGTTGATAGAAAAAGCACCTCAGGTATGGCTCATTTTCTTGGACCCTGTTTGGTATCTTGGGCAACCAAGAAACAACACTTAGTTGCCATGTCCACAGCAGAAGCTGAATATGTTGCAGCTGCTTCTTGCTGTGCTTAAGTGCTGTGGATAAGGCAACAACTCAAAGACTTTTGTGTTGACACGGAATGCATTCCCATTTTTTTTTGATAATACAAGTGCAATCAATATTTCCAAAAACCCATGTCAACATAAAAGGACTAAACATATTGACATTCGTCATCACTTTTTGAGAGACAATGTTGAAAAGGGCTTGGTTTCAATGAATTATTGTGTCTCTAATAAACAAATTGCTGATATTTTTACCAAGACACTGAATAGAAAACAGTTTGAGAAGAACAGACTGGAACTGGGTCTAATTAAAACAACTTGAGCATGCTCCATTAACCCCCAATGCCTGTCTAGTTAAAAGGTTTTTCAGGTCAAACATCTTGATTCATTAGATGCAGTCAACTTTTGTGTCAAAATTAGCACATGTGTGGATTACAACCTGCTGACACTCGTTGAGGTCTAATGAGATTGCCCTTATTGTCCCATGTTACCGAGCAAGTAACCTCAAGAACAAGCGCCAGAAACAGGTACGCCTCTTGTTTGTCAAACGTGTGCAACTAGTTGTTGAGAATTAAATCTCTCATCCTTCCCGAGGCATGCGCGGCTAAAACTTAATGATAAGCCCGTTGCAACGGGCAAATCTTTTAAAGATCTTGCATGCTTCCCTCTTTAAAACCTTCCCAGATTCGCTTCTCTCTCTCTCTCCTCCACCTCACTTCAACTTCTTGCTTTGAAATCTCTATCACAAAACCCTAATCTCTCTCCTCCTCCTTGCAAAAATGGCGTCTCCCATCGGCAACAAGAGCTCTTTGTCCTTGATTCAGGGAAGCCAGTCACCGATTTTAGCAACACTAATAGCTACAGCCCTGCTTGCTCACTCTCAATTTCTAGCGGCTCTAATTGAAGGTAAATTTGCTGAACCTTCTCGCCCCATTCTCTATAAACCTTTTGGATTCCTAAAAAGCATAGACCTCAAGAACATAGGTCTCAAATTAGAAGATATCCCCTATGATTTTGGGTGGAACTTGGTCCCGTTTAGAAAATCTGGTGCATGTATGAAATCTGGAGAGGAACAAGAACCGATTAGGGAATCTAGTGAGGATATTGGGGCTCAAGATAAGTTCTTTTTGCCCAAGAATGACTCGGGTGACATCTGTTTAACTGAGTCACACTCTTTCGGGCTGTTTTCCAAACAGGAAACAGGGGCCGAAACAGGATCTGAGACCTTTGACTCGGTATTTAAGGATGACCTAGGAGATGATGTGAAGGATGACTCGAAAGATACAAGGGGAAGTAGTGATAAAATGGAGGTGTCCCCCGTTGAGATTGAACAGGCAACACCGGTACAACAAACCGGTGAAAAAAGGAAAAGATACAAAATGGTGGCTAGGCGCAGTAGAATGCCAAGATTAAGAACTCCATCAAGGCCCAAAAGTGGTCAAGCTGAAGAATTCACAAAAACCCCTGCCCAACCACAATCCACAACCAGGCCAACCAGAAAATCGGCCAGAATAGCCCTTCAAACCACACCCCGACCTGCGACACAGTCTTCTCCCGTGATTGAGGAAATTGATTCCTCTTCTGCGAGTTCCTCTAACAATGATACCGAGAACACCTCTTTCAAACAGGGCACCCCCGTGTTCTCCGAATCCTCAGAGGACAAGCCCTTGCCTGAACCCACATCTAAGTCTGCCTTGCCAATTTCCTAAGAAGCCTCCACTTTACCCTCCTTCAAGCCATCAACCACAAAAACCCCCAGTAAACGCAAAGCCCCTTCCAAACAAGCCTCCACACAAGGTCGGGCTGAAAACACCCCTACTGCACCTCGTCCTAAGAAAGCCAAGAAATCTATCCCTTCTGCCATTTCAGCTAAGCTTCCTCAACTGCTTCAGAGACGAGTAATCAGGGGAAAAATCGTCAAAGTCCAGTACTTTGAGGAACAAGGTCTTGGGGTGTTCCTGCAAAAGTTGAGTGCTCAGGGTTGGTTTGAGCTGTTCACAAACACCCAGCTGGGGTGTTCTGTCCATGAGTTGGCCGAGTTTTATGCCAACTGTTCAATCACCGAAGGAGTGGTGACTAGTACTGTCAGTGGGAAGCAACTTCGCTTTGATGCGAAGACATTAGGGGAAATTTTGGGGATTCCCTCCACGGGTTTTGATGTGTACGTGAGGGAAGATAAGTCTGTTCTTGGGTCAGCACGGCTTTTGGATCTTTCCCAAAAATTCAGTCAGCAAACATGCCTACAAACACCCTAGTTAGTCAAGAAAGGGGATATGGCATCCATTCATCAATTACTATTTTGGTTTATTATCAAGAATGTCATCCCCAGGGGCCAGGGCCGCAGTCTTGCAGATGCTATGGATCATTGCCTTATGGATCTGATGGACAGGGAGGAGCAAATCAATCTTCCTGCCATAATGATTCGTCATATCGCAAGGATTGCGAACATCTCCAGGGAACATGATCTTGGGTATGGCTTCCTCCTGACTTATGTTTTTGAGCACTTTGGGATAAAGCTGCAAAAAAGGGTGGGAGCTCAATTTATAGATGAAATCGGGAGTAACACCCTTATGGGATGTGGATATACCTTGGTTGAGGGATCTGCCTCTGAACAGGGGACCAACACCTCCCATCCTCCTGTTCCTGGCGGTTCCTCAGTCAAGGTTGAAGCTGTTCTGGAGCGCAACTCCCGCCTGAATGCTGAACTTAATGCGGTGAAGGCTGCTCTGGACGAGGAAAAGACTCTCAATACCAAATGCCATGCAGATATCCTAGCTCTTCTCACTTCCCTCTCAGCAAAGTTCTCCCCTCCTGCTCCATGATCCTACCTTGTAGGCTGTTCTGTTGTGGCCTCATCTGTCTCTTCTCTTGGTTTTCTCCCTTTTGTTGTCTCTGGATTCTCACTCTATGTTGAACTCCTTTGGCAAATAAAAGTTATCTTGTTTTTAATTGGCTTTGCCTTGCTTGTTTCTTGTTGTAAATTGCTTATGTGTGACTAGGATGGCCAATCTCATTACTGTACCAAAACACTTGAGTGTATCGCATGTTGATTTTCCTCAATTACCCAAGTGGTGGTGATTGCAAACACCCTATTTTCACCTGTTTGATCTGACCAGCCTTTTTCGATGATGTCCAAAGGGGGAAGATGGGCATGACCATGGTTGATTTAGTGTGACTTGGCTTAAGTTGACTTCTCAAAATTTTTCTCTCTTCTATGGCTTGACTGATTGGCACTAACTTGCTTTCGCGTTTTATGTCAATATGGTCATTTGGTTTGTCATCATCAAAAAGGGGGAAATTGTTGACCCTATCCTTATGTAATGTAAGGTTTTGATGATAACAAACGCAAATGTAATATATACTTGATTGAGTGTGTTGATCGAATAGGTTCCAAATATTGTGTGGAACACTTTGCAATTGCTTGGTTAACAATGTTCAAGAACAGGTCTTAAGAACAGCTCTGCGATGTGTTTGGAGCAAGAAGGCCGGTTGATTCAACAAGAGTCTTAGGTTTGCTATGGTTTTATTTTATTAGATTCTTGTTAATATGCCAATTAGAAAGTCTTGACTTATCACTTACTTGAAACGGTTTTGTTTTTTTGAAGATATTTTGGATCACCTTTCAGAACAGTCCTGGAAACAGGGCGGCTAGGGTGTTTCCAGACTAAACTGCGAAAAATGATTTTACACGATTTTTTCCTTGATTTTTGGGCTAACATCTCTGAACTTTTTGGATAGATTTTCTGCTAATTGATAAAGTCCAAAAGGGCTATTTTTGGCTTTGAAACTTGGAGAGGATTTTGAGCCTATTTTTTTGCTTTGCCTTATCCTCTAAATAACCTCTTCTCTATTTTTAGAAAATGGCTGAATTTGTGGAGAAACTCAGGGGCTGAACTTCTGAAAGTTTGTGGCTAACATTTAGCCATGTAACTCAAGCAGTTAAAGGGAGAATTACATTCACACTTCCCACTTCTTTTGGGATAAGCATTTTTTTTGAAATTCTCCCAACTATCTCTATTTAAAAGCAACGTCTCCACATTCACTTCAGCATCAGTTTTCAGGAGCAAACATTCAGTGTTCAAGAGCTTTAAATTTTCAAAAGAAAATCGAGTCAAGTGAGTGATGTTTTGAGCTTTCAAGATTGGCATACTAGGACTTCAAATTGTACCCTATATTAGCTTAGTTGAGAAGTATTGTAATAGGGTGTTTCTTTGTAATCTCTCTTTTGCAAAAGTCAGGTGAGTGTGTCTTAAGTCAAGTGGGTTTTTGGACGTTGGGTAACCGGTCTTAGGGAAGACGGTTACGTGGGTTGCAATTAGTAACAAGGTGTGTTACTATTGTAACGTTTTCAGCCCGTTTAGTGAAGTGGTTAAATCCTACACAAGGTAGGTCGTGGTTTTTTCACCTCAGTTGGGCTAGAGGTGTTTTTCACGTAAAAATCCTGTGTCCATTATTTCTGCATTCAATTTCGTTGGATTTTCACTTCTACACAACTCGGGAACAGCCTGTACAAACAAGGTCTAAGACTGTTTGCCAGAAAAGTTGTGAAAATCGGACACCATAATTCACCCCCCCTCTTGTGGCTGTGTACTCTCAAAACTAACAAGAATCGAATTCATCAATTTGTTTTCCCAATAACATTAAGCCTATACACACACACACACACACACACACACACACACACACACACATAAGCTATTCAAGGGACTTCTAACAAATTGATGATGATCAACTAATTGCTAGCTAAGTTATAACTAACTCGTGAGCTGGTTTGAGGCTGATTTTGATGGTCTCCAACACCCCCTGTCAAGCTTGGGATGGTGAGGAAGCATACCAAGCTTGTTCAATAAAGTCCAGTGCTGCTGAGAAGGCGATACTTTAGTAAGCACATCAGCCAAATGAGATTGTGCAGAAGGATAACTTAGCTGAATTAAACCTTTCATGACTTTGTCTCGGGTAAAATGACAATCAACCTCTATGTGTTTGGCTCTCTCGTGGAAGACAGGGTTGCGAGCAATGTGTCAAGCAGACTGATTGTCACAACGTAGAATGACAAGGCGAATATCAGTAACTCCAAGTTCTTGAAGTAGGCTGACCAACCAAGTAACTTCAGCTGATGCTTGAGCCATTAATTTGTACTCAACCTCTACTGATGACCTAGCCATGGTACTTTGCTTTTTAGATTTCCAACTCATAGGTGATTTGTCCAAGAGCACTATATAACTAGTGACAGATCTTTTGTTCATGGGGCAAGAGGCCCAATCTGAGTCAGAGTAGGCATTAAGCTCCAAAGAATCATCCCCTTTAAGTAAAATCCCTTGTCCTGAAGTACCAAATATGTACCTTAGTAGATGATCCAGTGCTATCATATGGGATGATGTTGGATGCTGCATAAATTGACTTAGGGTCTGCAC
>JACYFF010031955.1:112156590-112175863 GCA_017589665.1 Selenicereus undatus | reverse complement strand
GTTCATCTATTAAAATACTCATTTAAGGAGTGTTCATATCTATCAATCTAACCCCCTTCAAAATATAAAACATTAAAGTTTTTTTTGACTGGGGGTGTCCATGGACACCCCACCCTTAGTCGTAGATCCGCCTATGGTCGCTTCTACGTTCTCTTAATAGTTGAGACGGACATTAATTAGTCATGACTATCGGTGATAAGTCCTAATGTTCTCCTCTTTTAACGTCCTATTTAGTTTACAAATAGTTTTATTATTATTAGGTTTATAACTCTTTTCAATTAATTCTTTAAGTTTTGTGAGGGTTAAGGTTCCTATTTGACGTCGGTTTTGTTTTCTCGCCTTGGTGTGAGTTTTGACTCGAGTTTCTATACTTGTCTTGGTGTGAGTTTTCGTAGATATGGAGATATTGGATCGTGGAAGATCGTTGGATTTTATCGTATGAGTCTTGCTTGTTTTGAATAGATGTAAGTTGACAATGAAATTTCATATGACTCTATCATGACATTTTTCTTTTCAAATGTAGCGTATCACGCATGTAAAATAGATATCTGCTCCATCGAGTTATGCTATAACCCATCAACATTTGAAAAAGCATAATTACATTGAAGATCGCAGTTAGTAGCCAATAGGAAAGTACAACTTTAGAGCTATGGCATATTTGTCATAAATTTTTGGAGATAAAGATTTATTTCATTATTTTAGGTGCAGCCATGTTAGATGGTTTTTATTATAGATGGTATATGAGTTTTAATTAATAAATCTCTCTTCTTCGATAAAGAAACAAGTATTCTTCTCGCCAAAGTTAAATTTAAAAACCCTCATTTCTCTCCTATCTAGCTCTCAAAAGCAGAAAGAAAAAAAATCAGGATTTTTATTTGATGATGTTCTATGAGTGAAATCATTCTAATTCACATTGAAAAAATTAAATTGTCCCGATCTTATTAATTTAGTGGATCTAATTACAGCTTGGTTTTAAAATTTTCATTCCCATAGTATAACTAACTTTTAACGACAACCTTTTGTATATCATTATAATATATGTGGACACCATTGTAAGTTTCGTATGTATGCGTCAACATAAGTAATACAAACTAGAACTCCCAGTCGCGTGGGCCCATTCCTCCCAAATACCTTCCCATGGTATTAGAGCCATAGAGCTCTCAAACCCTAGCCTCCCTGTAAACACCAAACCCTAGCGTATAACTCACTCCATCGCCACAATTGTAACGGCCCGACCCATTCTTGGCTTGCTGACAGTTACCTAAAACAATTTCAAGGATAATCGGCTGGCCTCATACATATCACCACAAGCTTTTCTGGTGTGTTTCGTACTCACTCACATGTTGCGTTGGAAACTTCCAATGAGTCACCCATCCTAAAATTTCTAAAAAAAAACATGCTTAACTATGGAGTTCTTAAGAGTGGGATCCCGAAAAGGAAGATGCACCTTTAGTGATATAAGTAGTTAGTTCAACCCTTTTAAGTCACATTCGAGGTGTTACAATCACGTCCACTTGAAGCGCACAACATCTTGGTTGTGCCTTACAAACCGTTCGACTTACATGTCCTCCCAACTTGCGGTGTAATCCAGAATTTTTGCCCCGCTAGGTGACTGGCCGTTGTTATCCTGTCCACTAGTGCAGGTCACGGTTGCAGCTCAGCTCTAATGCCATTTATAAAGCACCGACCCCTTCCCGAGCCACTGATAGTTACCTGGAACGACTTTATGGATGATCGATTGACCCCACAAATCACCAAATGCCATTCCGGCGTGTTTTGTTCTCGCTCACACGCTGCCTAGGAAACTTCCCAGGATGTCACCAATCCTAAGATTTCTGCATAGCCAACAAGCGCGCTTAACTATAGAGTTCTTAAAAGTGGGCTCTGTTAGATTTAAACACCCAAGGACACAAGAGGAGGGTGAATTGTGTCTACTGATTTTTCGAATTATTTCAAAAACACTTGTGAGAACAGTTTGAAGTGCGTGGTTCCAGTGAGATAGAAACAAAAGTAATTGCGAAAATAGTAAAGGAGACACAATATTTTTACGTAGAAAACTGCCTCTGGTCCAATGGAGATGTAAAAACCACGACCTACCTCAGTAGGATTTCAACAAACACTTTCACTAACACGGGCCAAGTTCGTTACACTGTGTAACACACGTGCCAATGTCACACACGTAACTTAGTCTCCCCCAAGACTCTAGTTACAAACACACATCCAAGGTCTCTCAAGACTTGGACAAGCTCACACAGACAACACGCCCACCGTCTCCTAAGAGACTCCGTCCAACTTGGACAAAAACTCACGGACATAATGTCCACACGTCCCCTAAGAGACCACGTCCACCAACTTGGACAACCTCTAATCACGATGACGGTAAAGAGAAAAAAAACCCTTACTTGAATGCTTCTAAATAAGCTGAGTATAAGGTACCATACAACTCCTATTATGCGAATAATGAAGACTTGATTAAGCGCACACTTTGAAGGTTTTTCTCACAGAAAAATTTAGACTCAGAAAAGCAATTTCAGCACTTGATCAATCGTGAAAGCCCTTGAAAAACCTTGCATGAAGTGATGAGAAGCGAGTGCTTATATACCCACGAAAAAGCAAGGATTTGATTTCCATAATAACTCTGAAAATGCTCAGTATCTTAAAAGGAAATAAATCCTTCAAGAATTTATCTTTTTAGGAGATCATATCTTTTAAGGATAAGATATAATCTTTTGAAAAATCTTTTAGGAGACCAATATTATTTAGAAAAGTAGTCTTTCTAAAACACAATATTATCAGAAAACCGATCCTAAATATATTAGGAATTTTAGCAGTAGGAAAACTCTTGAAAATATTTGAAAACCGATTTTTGTATTCGCTGCCCTCAGAACACTGCAGACCTGTTTGCTCAATTGTTCTGAGTAGTGTTCCGAGTCAGCTTAATTAAATAATTCCTTCAAGGTGAGTGTTAATTCAAGTTCTTCTTTGGCATATTAACAAGAATCTAGGCAAATATAACCAGTACTTAGCCCTAAGACTCTAAAGACTCTTGTACTCTGCTGATGATGTGCACATATATCTACTTTGATGATTTCAGCTTCTTCGACCTGTTCTTCAGGGTGTTTGTAAATTCTATCGCTTTCAACATACAACTTTATCACATAGCTTCAAACATGATATTTCGAACTGATCTCCAGGATGTTTGCAATCTGTCTTATCACATAATTCTATCACTCAACTCAAGCCAAGCATAATTAGCACATTTGGGTTGTAATCATCAAAACCTTATATAATATTGATTCAACAGGCTTTCTAAAGGAAGATAGACCTTTGATAATAGAAGTAGTCACTTCCATCCGTTTAAGTCACATTCGGGGTGTTTCAGGACTTGCCTGTCTCAAGTGTTTTCCGACACCCTTGCAGCTCGTTGAGGACCATATCAATGCCCCCACCATCTTGCTTTAGTATTAAGACACCCATTATCTATACTGAGGCCATAGTGGGGTTCTCGACTAAAGCTCTTTAGTCCATCTCCATGGGTGAGCACTCTCAGATCGATGACGTATCCTCTTCTCATTACCAGTAGTCGTGCTTCTCGATGGCGTCACAGTAGGCCCTCATACTTGCTTTAATCCCTAAGACCACTTTCATGGACGACGTAACCCCCCTTGTCTTCCTTTCATAGTAATTTTGGCTGGCGATCTTTGAGCGACACCTTGGTATCACCGTTGAACCTAGCAAGTGTTACGGGACAATGTTAAGTGCTTAAAATGTTCGTTATTTTCCATGCTCAACTCCTTGAGTCTCGTGCTGACATGTTTAACAAGGTCTTGCCTGTCTAGCGGTTTCTCTTTTTAAAATCCAATCTGTCTATAGATCCCATCATCTAGATTGATGGGGCATAATATTGGGTATTGTGGGTATTATTGTAATTTTTGTGTATGTGTTACTACATATAATACATACTACGACTCCCAGTCACGTCAGTCCATTCCTTCCAAATCTCTTCTAAATCTTTTCGTTGAATATATTAGTTTTATCTTGTCTATCTGTCATGGGTGCTTCTTTGCATAAACTACCTACAAGGAAAGAAGATAATACATTGTGTTGCCCTCTAGAAGCTAACGCTTGCTCCTGACCATGGTTGTTAGAGAAATATTGTAAATATCTTTTATGTTATCACTTTTCCTAAACCAAGTAGGATGTGGATTCTAATTTCCTATATCATGTAGGATTCTTGTGCTTCAAGCTAGGGTTAGAGATTGATTAGTATGATGACTCTTTGTAATATAAAGATAGGCATATGCCATCAATGATAGACATAGAAATATATCGAAAGCCTTGTGTATCCAACTACGACTTCTTCATGGCATCAGAGCATTCCTGTCAAACCTTAAAAAAAACACACACACATAGGCCTAAACCCTAATCCACGGCATGGACAAAGACAATGAGACAAATAACAAAGTTGACACCTTTGTCATCACACGCCAATCACCCTATTATCTATCTCCATCTGATTCTCCTAGGGATCTCATCACCGCTATCAAGTTCGATAGGAAAAACTATGATCTTTGGGAGCAAGCTGTGAGAACAGCTTTGAGAGCTAAGAATAAACTTGGTTTCATTGATGCAAAGATAACCAAGGCCGAGATAATTGAAGGAGACGAAAACTCCATGCATGGGTAGCTTATGCCAACCCCGCTCATGCAATGTGGGAAAATATCAGGAAATGCCATTCAGTGCCCAATGTGCCAAGAATACACAAATTGAAAGTCGAAATTGCGTCTTGCAAGCAAGGTAATATGGAGGTAGTCGTATTCTTAGAAAAACTTATGAGTCTTTGGAACGAGCTTGGAAACTACGTACGTGTACCCGAGTGCAAGTGTTGGGCTACCGAGAAGATGCTCAAGATGTCAGAGAATGACAAGGTACATCAATTCTTAATAGGGTTAGACGACGACGCGTACTCCACTGTTCATAGTCAGATTTTGGCCCTCGACACCTTGCCAACCCTATACAAGGTCTTTAATATGGTGC
Organism: Selenicereus undatus; assembly: GCA_017589665.1. NCBI lineage: Eukaryota > Viridiplantae > Streptophyta > Magnoliopsida > Caryophyllales > Cactaceae > Selenicereus > Selenicereus undatus. Next base: position 112,170,826 of record JACYFF010031955.1, on the reverse strand, counting down.
AGCAAGAAGACGCTCACAAAAGATTAATGACCAATTGTGATGGAGTCGCAACCCATGATGGAGTCGCAGCCTTTGTCGTGAGTCACACCAGAACAACCCAACAATTAGGAGACAAGCCAACATGCCGACAGTGTGGAAAATACGGTCATGAGGAGGCTGGATGTTTTGAATTAATAGGTTATCCACTTGGGTGGAGCTCTAGAGGAGGACATGGTGGATGCGGCAGAGGACGTGACGACAGAGGAAGAGGTGGTACGGCAGCTGGCCAAGGACGTGGAACGTCAAAGGAGATGGTTCACACAATGCAGACGGCCACGACACTGGAGGAATCGAGGACAGCAGCAATGGCATCACGGAATTTTCTCCCAACCAAGTGCAGAAAATTTTGAGCTTAATTGAAACACCCAAGTCGACCCATGAAAGGCTTTCAGGTAAAGATTCATGGTTACTCGGCTGTGGCACATCGTGCCACATGACCGAAAATATAAGTACACTACAGGAGGTGTATAACATATTACCCATTGAAGTTGAATTGGCCACTGGGGCGTATACCTTGGCAACCAAAAGAGGGATTGTCTATTTGAATTCTAATATTACACTAAAGGATGTGCTTTATGTGCCAAAATTAAATTGCAATCTCATATCAATTGGGCAGTTGACTGATGATTTAATATGTACCGTCACATTTACTAATAAACTTTGTGTGATACAAGACCTTACTTTGAGGAGCCCGATTGGAGTGGGTGAGTTGAAAAGAGGGGTTGACGACTTCAAGGACAAGGCAGCAACAGGAATTCAAGTTAACAAGGTTTCTTCATATGAGCTTTGACATAAACGTTTAAGTCATCCTTCTGGCCAGGCATTATTTAAGCTTTCTAGTAGCATTAATAAGATTTTTAGTAGCCACAAAGAACATCTATGTGATGTGTGCTTACGTGAAAAACAAACACGTTTATCTTTCTCAATTAGCGACAATATAGCATTGAATAAATTTGATCTTATTCACTGTGGTATTTGGGGAGCCTATCGTGTTAAAGCTTTCTGTGGTGTACACTATTTTTTTACCATTGTTGATGATGCTAATAGAGGAGTATGGGTATACTTAATGAAAGACAAAAGTGAAGCCTCTCAACTTGTTAGAAGTTTTTGTCATATGGTCAATACCCAATTTGATGCAAAGGTGAAAATTATTAGAAGCGCCAATGGTCATGAGGTCACTTCAGAACCTCTGAAAAGTTTCTGTAGTGCCAAGGAATTATTCATCAAATAGGTTGTGTCGATACTCCTTAACAAAATGGAAGAGTTGAGCGGAAACATCGACATATTGTGAATGTAGCACGAGCATTGCGGTTTCAAGCAAATCTTCCCATTGAATTTTGGGGAGAATGTGTGCTAACTACATCCTATCTAATTAACAGGACACCCTCTACAATCCTTCATGGGAAGACCCCCCATGAGGTTCTCTTTGGTGTTAAGCCTATTTATGACCATATGAAAATCTTTGGATGCCTATGCAATGCACACAAACTACAAAGACAAAAGGATAAGTTTGGTCCTAAGAGTAGAAAGTGTGTCTTTATTGGATATCCATGCGATAAAAAAGGGTGGAGAGTATATGATATTGAAAGTGGTGATATATTTGTTAGTCGAGATATAATTTTTTGTGAGGAAATTTTTCCCTTTGCCAAGGAAATTGGAGGACAAAATGAAAATCCCATTGAATCCCAAGCATTGCCTATGAATGATGTTGTGGATAGTGAGGAAATACAAGTCCACGACACCACTACAAAACAACTCGCCTTTAGAAACCGAACAATTCAGTTTCAAGATTAGGAAAATCGGTTTTAAAGAGACTTTAGAAACCGAATTGAAACTGAATAACTTCCGTTTCTGGAGTAGCAATCTCTACATTATTTAGAAACCGAACTGGTGTCGGTTTCAATGTTGGAAACCGATATGTGATTCGGTTTTAGTTTTTTGAAACAGTTTTTTGATTCCCTTATGGCGTTCGGTTTCAAAATTTGAAACCGATGGTTGCACTCAGTTTCAAAGTCTTGAAACTGAATTAGGCCACTCGGTTTCAAGATCTTGAAACTGAGTTGGGCCATTAAGTTTTAAGATTTTGAAACTAAATTGATTTTGGTTGTTGCCAAATGCCAATGATGCTGCAATCAAAGCTATAAATTCTGAAAGCAAAATTTTCATTTGGTCACTACCAATGATGCATACACCAACTAAACTGAATTGGGCCATTCGGTTTCAAAATCTTGAAACTGAATTGATTTTGGTTGTTGCCAAATGCCAATGATGTTGCAATCAAAGCTATAATTTCTGAATGCAAAATTTTCATTTGGTCACTGCCAATGATGCGTACACCAACTAACATCAATCTCATGCTTTGTTTGCATTTCATAACACAATGGGGGCACCACAAATCCTCAAACTATTACAACAGAAGCATATATATGATAGTATAGCTTCTACAACAAAGTTGTCCAAAAGGTAGAGCTTAATTTCATCGGCAGTGATAGCAACTGAAGCATAAAAAAGATTAAGCATAAATGCTCAATCTCATTGCCAATGATGTTTGCAAACCCCAAAGCTTTAACCAGCAACTCCATTGTGCAGTTCTAGAATCCAAAAGCATGTTTGAGCTGGCTGCATAATCATATGTACACAAAAGTGAAGTGCTTGTGGATGAGTACATCAAAGTGGCAACTCTTGCATCTGTGACATGAGCTTCATTTTGGCTTGCATGGCTAATAGCATTTGTCTTTGCTCCTCCATCATCTTTTGTTGCTTCTCTAGTTGGCAACATTGCTCCTCCATCATTCGTTGTTGGCTCCCCACAGATTGACGCTGCTCTTGTAGATCATTTTTTGTGGAGTTTAACTCGACCTTTGTTGAATCCAGCTCACTTTGGAGTTGTGAGACAATAGAAGGGGTGTACGAAGGTCTTGTAGATGTTGTCCCAACAGTAAGCCTCTTATAGAAATGTTCTGCTGCATTACCTAGTCCATAAATGGTGCCCTTATCACTCCATCCCCCAGCTGCCTCAAGGAAAAGACCATCATCTTCCTGGGACGTGGGCACTTGTTTGGCAACCTTAAGTGATTGATACTTGTCCTGCAATTAAATGTAAATGAGAGTACAAGAGAGAGAAAGAGAGAATAATGCATGAAATATAGATGAAATGGAGATAAGGTTATGCATGGGATTTATTTGCTTTGCCTCCCTGGAACAATTTCAGATCCATAGACCCCTCACAACATAGTAACCAATGCAAATGGCAGTTTGGATTACCAGCAAGCTTGGCAGAAAGGAAATGCAATTGAATCTATCCATGTCTACTGATAGTACGTAGAATCATGAACATTTACCAAGGCATATGCTGCTTCAAAGAGGAAGATAACCCAAACAAAATGTAGCAGTCTACTCCATAAGAAACATGAGTTAAACACACCCATCTTACACAAACTTGTTGAACAATTAATTTACGAGCTAAACATACTTGACATGAAACATAAAGAAATGGGCAAGTTCAATTTCTGCCAATAGTACGTAGAAGAAATGGGCAGTAGCTTTAATAGTTTACCTTGATCCTCTTAGCCTCAGCAACAAAACCCAGAACAGATGAAAGCAACATTAGCAAACCCACCACTAAGCAGATTCCCACACTGTTTCTCTCTATCTTCACCATGTCGTTGTCTTCTTCTTTTCTCTCTGTCTCTCTCTTTCCCTCACACAGTCTCTCTTTCACTCTCCCCCGTTAGAGAAAAATGAATTAAATGAGGAGGAAAATGGTAGTTTGCTTGTAAAGCTACTAAACTCCTAGGGTCATTCAACTTTTCACAAATTTTGCATCAATCTCTGTCATTTGATCTGTTCAACTTATTTGCCACAAAAACAATTAACACCCCTGCTACTCTCAAGTTAAATCCTTTGCCTATTACATCACCCAAAGCACAGTAATTCAACAAAGTTCAAGAGTTAAGGAGAAGAAAGCATAGAGTTAATTCCTTCATGCTAGAAAATGAGTTACTTACCCATACGACCTTAGCTCGATCATCTGAGAAACTATTATCCATAGCCCTCACATGTGCCTTAGCAAATACCTTTGCAGCTGTAGGTGTTTCTCTAGCATTCCGCTTTATAAATACAACACAAAATTAAGAAAATAGTCAAGTGTCAGTAATCCACAGCAAATTACAACTCAGTAAAACACAACAATGAAACGTTAAATGAAATCGAAAATATGACATGGTCTTCTAATTGCTCAAACAATGAGATTGAGTACTCCACCCTTTCATATTTTGCATAAACATCAATTAGGGCATTTGAGACAAACACATTAGAATCAAGTCCAAATAAAGTCGTCACTGTGTTCTGACCTAGAAGTAAGCCCAACACTGTGTTCTGACCTAGAATCAAGTCCAAATAAAGTCCTCCATCGTTTCACATTTTGCATAAACAATGAGTTCAACTCGAAAATAGAAAACCTAACCTAGAAGTATGGCCATCACAGCCTCCAAAAAAAACAAAAACAAAAACTAGTACATACATCAAAGCTGACCACTGAAATAGTTACATATTAGATCCCCCCCTCCCATAAAAAATTAAAAAAAAGCACAAACCCACTATCCAGTTCAGGTCCGCACATCAAATACACCAAAACAAGTTCAGGTCCCCGCATCAAATACACCAACACAACAAACAGGTAAAGTCATCTCTCAATCTTTTACATTCAATAAAGGAAACATAGAAACTGCACCAACTTAAAGAATCTTATATTAGATCACATCAGTATCCACATCAAACAGCAAACAACCTGGTGCTCAAACAGCTCAGACTTTGTCCAAGGGAATGGATGATATGAAAAGTAAGACACTGGTAGAGAACCAAAAATGCCCAAAATGCATGCAACCCCTGAAGTGGAAAGAGTTCAAGAAGTGCTTAAGTCAAGCTCCAAGGAGTTGCAAGCTGCTGTGAGAAGAAAGAGAATCCTGACAATGACAACCAAAAATAGGAGTAGCAAGTCTCTAGTAGTAAACCAGCCAGGACTGGAAACACATACACCACCCAAAGCTTGCACTAACAATGACAAAGAAAATACTGAGAAGAAAGAGAATCCTGCATATAATTCACACAACTGTAAACAAAAGAAAAAAACAAACATAATCACTACATCAAAATAACATTATGAAGACAACCTTATGAGGGCAACATCATCACATACTAAATGGTTAATCCTATTCTTGCCAATCTACAACATTAGAATTAGAATCAAACATTCAAAGCTACGCTCACTCTTCATATAATACAAGACATTCAATGCTTCGGTTCTAATACTTAAATCAAACAGATTCCTCACCTACCTACCACTTGCCTTTCTCTACTCCCCTATTTGGCCTCATTTAAAATTACTACTTAAATTGTCCTATTTTATATTTTTCAAAATAGGGAGTATATTATTTGTTGTTATCATCGTTGGCATTCATAAATCATAGGAAAACAATATGATTATAGTTATGTATACATGGGTTCATGTTTGAAATTTTCCTTCGAATTTTTCCATTTTATGAAGCAAATTTTAAGTTTAATTCTATCTCCTCTATTTTCCTAGTAAGTTCCCTTATGCTTCTTTGCTAACGAACCATATCAGACAATACCTTAGCTTGAAAAGTCATGCATGTTTTACGTTTACCATATTTACTATCCTTAAAAATGGTAGCCATTGCTGCCTAATTCTTCTAAGTCTAACGCTATGTTGAATAAAGTGCAAACACCAACTAAGAAAAGAAGGAAATAAATCAAAGTCTAATGCTATGTTGAATAAAGTGTAAACACCAAGTAAGAAAAGAAGGAAATAAATCTCGACATAGAAAGACATAGCTAAACCAAATTCAACTGAAAAAATATCATCACAGTCATATACAAAAAAAATATAGCAGGATGAACATGATGTTTACAACGATTAAAAAATCCTGACAATTTGCTGGATGGTTAAGAAAGCTGGTAAGAAAGACCATATTCAACTCAGATTTCATACAAGGAAAACAGGAAGAGAGAAAGCGAGGAAGATACCTATAGAACCTTTCAGATTTCTTCACCTACAAAATGCGAAGCAGCTTCAACTCACCAAATTGCTGGACGGGTAAGAAAGACCCGACAACACACCGTCAGAATTGTAAAAGGAAATAAGATCTAAGGCAAAACAACACCAAGCACTCTTTCCAAACAATCATATACTGTAGTACCCACACAAATACCATCCAGTAATAACCAACGGATGAGAAGATAAAGGAGGCAGCAAGATAATTGAAGAATTCTAAATTACACATACTACGAGCTGAAAGTTGACCAAAAAACAATTGAGTTCTATTATTATCAAGAGCACTACAGTCATGGACCAACGACTCAAGAATCATGAGTAAGTCAATAGCATATTTTATCTAATAACTTTGGATTCTAAATACATCCAAGTTCAATTAACTACTCATTCACTCATTTCTCTTATACCTTGAAAATGACTAAGTTTATATGATGGTTGTTGGATCCTTGGACAAAGTTATGTAACATACCTCAACATGCAATTAAAACATACAAACCATGGATGCAAGGAAAGGAAGAGAAGCAAAATATCATTACAAATTACTAAATCTAAACATCATTACAAATTACTAAATACAAACCATGAAAGACTAAGACAAAACGACATAACAAGTAAACAAATATCATTACAAATTACTAAACCTAAATTTGACTTCTTTAACACGATAACGTAAACAGTAACTCATTAATGATCAAAACCAAAGAAACAACAGTAGTACTTTCCATCATTATATTAAACATCAGAAAGCATTTGGAAGAGTTTGATAAAGGCAAGGTAGTTGCCATGGCTTGAGCAGTTTCTTAGGAATGTCCGTAATATCCATAGCAAGCTCAGTAATTGCAACTTATTTAATATTCTCAAAAATTTTGCCTCTCACATGGGAAGCAAGCACTCTACCATATGAGCTACACCCCCTCTGCATCAACTTTACTAAAAGATTTAACCACTTTTATTAAATTCTTTTCCAATTAATTTCGTATGTCATCAATGCAAATTCTTTATTTGAGTTTTTGGATGTCTCCTGTCTACAACTCAAACGGAGTTGTCCATCGCTAGGCCTCTTTTTGATTTATCGTGTCTCACTTTTTCAAATATAAGAGCTATCAAAAGCCACTTGCAAATCAAAACTGGCGATTAACATAAGCTATTAGCTAGAGAATAATTATCATATAAGGTTGGTCCTAATGAAAATAGTGACAATGGTTTAAACAATAGAAGGTTAAGAGTTAGTTTGAATTGGTTTGAAATTGATGTTAGAAGAATCACATCGTCATTGATAAGGAACTTTGAATCCAAATTAAATATCAATTTCATGATAGTGAAATTTTGTGATATTAATCTTAGCTGTTGTATTTGAAAAAACAAAATTTAAATAGTTATAAAGTCATTAAGCAAAAACTCCTTTGATCCTTTACTAGATGCTATTAATCATCTTGAAGAGGACATTGAATCACTACAGAGTACAAAATCTCATATGGGAGGTGTGACATTCACAATAAAGAGAAATGAAACCAAAAAGAAAATAATTCGCTCCTCGAACATGAGATCATGAATACTCCATCACTGCACAACAAAAGATGATGCCAATATTTAGGCTCGCCTAAAATATAATCTTTCCTTGGTAGGCATGCTCTACTTAATTCTTGGTTTATCCTCTGTGCCTGGTAACTGTAGCTTGTCTCTAAATCAATTTCCCTAGTTCAATGTCTAAAATAGCATCTGTTTTGTTCCATGCATCGCTGTTATGACATCCCAGTTCTGAATGTGTTACATTCAGGATCTAAAATAACATCAACCATTCAAACCCACGTGCATAGGTGCATAAGGTGAAATGAAGAACCCATCATATGATTATATGTATACATTTGTTTAATAGGTGTTGTATAATTCTAGGGAGAAAATTTTAAAACTCGAGGAGATCCAAAAATCTGCGTAAGGTCAATAGCATTACAACAACAGCATGTGAAACACAAAAAATAAAAGTGGTTCCTAGAAAGACCCAGTTTCACATTCTTAAAAGAGGCCAATCAGAGACTTTATGCCTCATTAGCTCAACATAGCTTCATGAGAATCATGACTTAGGTAGTTAAAGTAGGAGAGTATATACCGCAATTGCTTAATATTTGATTGATTTTTGGACTGTTTATGAAAGGCTTGAATTGGATTGGATTCATGTGGGATTAAGGTCCTCTTCTCTATGTTAGAGGTGTATCCTATAAACTTGTCAAGGAATGGCAAAATTAATAGTGTTCGGTACATATATGAAGGTTGGGTGCAGTTTGAGTCAAATAATCGTTGGGTTTTACTATAACCATTAGACATCACAAATCAAAGGGGGCAAGAATACAGTTGCCATGAAACGTTTAGGATGATCATCATCATCACATTACAAAGCTAACAACAAAATTGTCTATTTTGCATCTTATGCAAAACTGTCAACTGAGGCAAGGACAGCTCCAGCTAGAAATTGTGCTATTTAATGCTAATGAAATTTTCCTTGAAGACTTGGTTAACTGTAGGGTTTGTGAGACACTGAGCTTTAGGTCTATTTAGGGGTAAAAACTCGGACATCTGAAGATTGGAAAACTAAAAGACTACTAAGAGTGGGCCCCAAGCGTGTGTAAGAGTGGGTCCCAAGGGGGCAGGAACTTGGATCGGGCCCAAGCCAAGTTTGTTATAACAGAATCCATACATAAGGCTATGGACACACTAGTGAGCTGATAGCCCTTTGGCAGACATTTATGAAAAGAACAATTTGTTCATATCAACATTCAGTAAAGATCAATAGACTTACCACAACACATCTTATAAGAAAGCAAGTGAAGCATACAACAGTGACTGAGCTAACCTACAAAGTGCAAAGGCCACAACTAAGAGTTCAATCTTCCTTCTAATGTTTCCCTTTCGCAGTTGCTGGTTATATATGGTAATTTAAACGACCAGACCTTTAGGGGAGATGGGGAGGGTTGGATATATGCAATTTTACCAGTAGACTACAAAAAGATTGTTCTTGTTAAAATACTAGATTTCTACTGTTGGCTACCTAGGATTATATAACAAAAGAGGTAGATGACAATTTGCACAGTATATAAGATATCAGAAATGGCACACATAAAAAATAATCAAATATACAATGTTTTAACGAACTTGCACGAGTGCAGAAATCCTACCTTTCTCCATAGACCAAGAAACCTAATGCAGTGACAAATGAGATAACTGACAATGTTAACAAGTTAATAAGTATAGCGATTTTGAACTTTAAAGAATACATGGTCACAAAACCAAATAATCCATTTTTCGTGACTTAGAAAAACCAAACCTGCAATAAAAATCCTCCCGAGAAATTCAGCAATGTCATTGTCATCCAGCCAGATGAAAATCCAGATGCAAACCTAAAGCATATATTTGTCAGTTATCATGTTCTAAGAATTTCATCTAAACCCCCTTGAAAAGAACCAATCTGTTTCAGGAAAAAATATAGCAAAACGACAACCCTAAACTGACTTCCGTTAAACTGTTGACATGAGAATGGTAATGACTTTGGTACTAGCTACGACAGCTATGTTACTTGGAGTAAGCCGCATGTATCCCAAAAGGGCAAAGTGTCTAGGTATCATATTCACTCATTTTATGAGAAGTTTCTACTTTTGGTCTAAAGTGAAGGGCCAAGTTTCCATATCTTAAAACTACGGAATCAAGTGTCTATCATAAGTAAGTGAGGCAAAACGAAGAGTTGGAAAAACATAATATGACAGTATCAATAGGAGTAATCAAATGAACCCAAGAATAGGGAGGAAACGCATTATATGCATCAAATATTAGATGCAACAGACTTGTACGAAGTAAATTCCTGCATTTATCAATGCATAAAAGAGCCTCAACTTGTCAGCAAGTAGACCTCTAGCAAACTAAGTTAGTTGTGCTCTTTCAACTATTTATTTGAGTAATTGAAAATAAGCACAGTAAAAATCAAAAGACTGAAACACTAAACCTGATGATAGATCTCTGACCAAAATAGGACAAGGAGTGTGTATGTCGAGAAGAAAAGCCAATATGACCGAGGTTAGAACCTGTAGCAATGTAAATATACACCGTATTAGTATATATGTTTCCAGATTTTACCATATCAAGGGATAAGTAATATTCAGAAATAGATAAAGTGTTGCTGAGTTATGAGGACCAAGATTAGAACTAATTCCTGCAATCTTTCGCCATCCTCTTCATGCTCATCTCTAAACTGTGACTGTTATCCTTGCAAACCACAAAACCGACGACTGCCATATAACACTCAAAGAATCTTCCACGGCCCACACCTACCCAACCGCCCCCCTCCCCAAATCTTGAAAGTGAGTAAGATTTCTTTAGGGTTTCCACCATATTAGTTAAGCAACCCATAAAAAACAAGCTCTAGTTACTCAACTTTCATAAAAGGAAAAGGGAAAGACAAACCTGAGAACGTGTAATCAACTAATCGAAATTTCACCGTTCTGTCAGAATCGATGGTCGCCAAGTCTTCAAACAGCCAGACTTTGGAGTAGATGGGAGTAAGAATGGAAAGGGAAAGGTTTCTGCTTGCCAAGAACGAAGAATTGATGGAGCAAATGGAAAAGGAATGTGACTGAGAATGGAGAGTTAGAGGAAGAAGTTTTAGCGCCAGAGGAAGTAGACTGCGGGAGTGGGAGTAACAAATTAGGGTTTTATTTCATTAATTGTTGAAAATTTTAATTTTCAAGAGGAAACCAGATTTAGAAACAACCAAAGACTTGGTGGCTATTCTCAAACCAACTAACTCATCGGTTTCCAATTTTGAAACTGATATAATTTTTCGGTTTCAAATTTAGGAACCAATTTGTATGCAGAATAAAAATCAGAAACCGATAAAATCTATTTCTATATTCGGTTTCTAAAGGCTTATTTTGACACCCATTCCAGTCGGTTTTCGAAATCCGTTTCTAAAGGAGAGTTGTTTTGTAGTGCACAATCAGTCGTCCTGCAAAGGACACAGGTAGAGATTAGACACAACCAACCCCAAACCCAAAAATTTGGCCGAAAAGCCCAGAAACTAAAGGTCCATGTGAGAAGGATCCTCTCACAAGTCCACAGCAGAGGGCTGTCGAGGGGCTCCACTGGGAGGGGGAGTGGGCCAGCAGGCCCAGCTCCAAGCCCATCATCAAATCCAGCTGGGCCCACAGTAACAGACCTCTCGACAACACCTGGACCGGCCACAATGGATCATGGGTCCACAGCAGAACCCAGGGACACAGGCAGGGAAAGGCAAAGTAGAAAGAAGCCAAGCCATCTAACGGACTACGTATGCTACTCGGTGCATTCCAAGAACCCATCTTGATCGGAACAACGACCTCAAACGGTCTCCCCAGGTAAGCCTTATCCCATTATTAATTATGTTACATGTGTTTAGCTTTCTAATGCACACAAAGAATATCTTGCTGTTATAACCAAATTGGAGGAGCTCAGGTGTTTCTATGAGGCATTCAAAGATCCCAAGTGGAGAGAAGCGATGGCGAAAGAAATTGAAGCCCTAGAATTGAACAGGACTTGGACCATAGAAAAGCTACCTCCAAGCAAGAAACCCATCAACTGCAAATGGGTTTACAAAGCTAAATACAAATCTGACGAGATTATCGAGAGATATAAGGCTCGCTTGGTGATTCGAGGGGATAGCAAATAGAAGGATTTGATTATGGTGAGACCTTTGCTCTTACAGCAAAAATGACAAGTGTGAGATGTTTTCTAGCAGTTGCAGCTGCAAAAGGGTGGAATTTGCATCAGATGGACATGAATAATGCTTTTTTGCATGGGGACCTGGATGACGAACTATATATGACCATACATCCGGGCCTTAGGACACATGAGTCCAAAACGGTGTCGGTTGCAAAAATCTCTTTATGGGTTGAAACAAGCTCCACGTCAGTGGTTTACAAAATTGTCCTCTAAACTGGTTGAGTATGGATTTATAAGATCCTATGCGGATTATTCATCGGGTGCTGTGTGACAAGAGAGTGCCCATGGGTTTGAAAGGCAAAGTCTATCGGATGGTAGTTAGACCCGCGGTTCTTTATGGATCGGAGTGTTGGCCTCTAAAAAAGGCGCAGGTCCAGAGGTTGATGGTAGCTGAGATGAGGATGGTCAGGTGGTTGTGTGGTTTTACGAGATTGGACAGGATTTCGAATGGGGTTATTAGGGGCCTAGCTGGAGTGGCCCCCATAGAGGAGAAGATGAGGGAATCGATGCTTAGATGGTTCGGCCACGTGAAGAGGAGAAGTGTGACCGCCCCGGTGCGAAGTTGCGAGACTATCAGCCCACCCGGTGGTAAGAGAGGGAGAGGTAGGCCGAAGAAGAACCTAGAAGAGGTGGTTAGAGAGGACCTGAGAGTTGTCGGTCTCACGGAGGACATGGCTCAGGATAGGAGGGTGTGGCGGGACAGGATAAAGGTCCCTGATTGTAGGGGACCGACTCCATAGGGGCCAGCCGCCTAGGCGGTTTGGGGTGGGGTGGGGTGGGGCGGGTTTTGGTTTGCTGTTTGCAGGTCAAACTTTTCTGGATGGTCACGACACCAAGCGCCCAAGATTTGCCCAGGTACGTCTCCACCCCCTCTTTATTCGCTTATCCGGAACCTTTTCTCCCCCCCTTTTTTCTTACTTCCCTTACTTCTCTTTCCTCGGTAGATGGTTTTTGCACTCGTTTCCCCTCCAAACCGTTTCTCGAAACTGTTTTTGTGGGTCTTATGGAAACAACCTCTCTATGGGTAGGAATACCGGTAGAGGTAAGGTTGCCTACAGCTGGATCTCCCCAGACCCCGCGAAAGCGGGACCCACTTTGGGAGTTTGTTGTTGTTGTTGTTGTTGTATGCGGATTATTCATCATTTCCCTATAGGAAGGGTAATATATTCATGGCTCTTCTAGTTTATGTGGACGATCTTGTATTCAGGGGTAGTGATGATGAAGCTTGCAAAAAGTTCAAGACATATCTTAATAATTGTTTCCAAATTAAGAACCTACGGCCTCTCAAATACTTCCTAGGCATTGAAGTCGCCAGAAACTCACAAGGGATATTCCTAAGCCAAAGAAAGTACGCTTTGGAGATTATAGATGAGTGTGGATTTTTGAGTTCCAAAGCCACTAATTTTCCCATGGAAACAAACCATAAATTTGCATTAGGTGACAGCAAACCTTTGCGTGATGCCGCTCAATATAGGAGGCTTATTGGCAACTTGATTTACCTTACTATTGCACCCTCCGAACTTGCTTATGCTGTCCATATTCTCTCTCAGTTCATGCAAGAACCTAAGGCAACACATATGGATGCTGCTACATGAGGACTAAGGTATCTTAAGGGATGTGCAGGAGGAGGAATATTGCTTAGAAGTAATTGTGACATACAGTTATATGCTTATTGCGATTCAGACTAGCGAGCCTGCCCCCTTACTCGACGATCACTGACAGGTTATTTTGTTACTCTAGGAGGATCTCCCATATCATGGAAGACAAAGAAACAAACAACCGTATCAAGATCTTCAGCTGAAGCATAATATCATGCCATGACAACAGTAACTAGTGAATTGATTTGGGTCAAATCTTTATTTGCCTCACTTGGAGTGTTTATGAAAGCCCCTATACAGCTACATTGAGACGACCAGTCTGCTATGCACATCACTAAGAACCCAGTATTTCATGAAAGAATCAAACATATTGAGATCGACTGTCACTTCGTGCGAGAACATATACTCTTAGGAGAACTACTTCCACAGTATTTACCATTCAAGTATCAATTGGTAGACATATTCACCAAAGCACTAGGGAAACAACAGTTTCAATTCTTACTAAGCAAGTTGGGCATTATCAACCCATATGCTCCAACTTGAGGGGGAGTGTTAGAGAAATATTGTAAATATCTTTTATGTTATCACTTTTCCTAAACCATGTAGGATGTGGATTCTAGTTTCCTATATCATGTAAGATTCTTGTGCTTCAAACTAGGGTTAGAGATTGATTAGTATGATGACTCACTACAAAAAAAAGGGACTTATTGCAACAGAAGCATAGCAACAAATAATACTTTCTGTTGGTAAAAGTTTATTTGTACCGTCAGACTGATGTTTTTGT
>JACYFF010031955.1:112104700-112115880 GCA_017589665.1 Selenicereus undatus | reverse complement strand
TATTATTATTATTATTATTATTATTATTATTATTATTATTATTATTAGTTTAAAAACAAAAATATGGGGTAGCCGGCTACCATCATCAAATATTTTTTGAAATTTTTTTTAAAACCTTTTTCCCCCCTCTTTTTTTTATCCTAAAACCCTAACCTTCCCCCTCCACTCTCCCTCACGCCCTCTCCCTCTCTCTAGCCGTCTCTCTCTCACTCTCTCTCTACTCCCCCACCTTGCACCACCGTGCCGCTCTAGTGCTGTCACCCCATGGTTCACCTCTTCCTTTTTGTCTTGGCAAGGAAGAAAAATAAAGTAAAGTGATGCTTGAGATTCATGCGTCCCATGCATCGAAACTCCGTTCTTGTATCCTTTTTTTTACGATTTTTCATTCTTCATTGAGAATAAGGATTTTGATTTAAATTCCATCGTTTTCCTCAGCGCTCTCGGCATTAAACTTGAGCGAAAGAGGAACTCTTATTGAGCTAGACCCGATTTCGGCCCAAGGTGCAGAGTAGTAAATGTTATTTAAGTAACCAAGCCCGTAAATCGTACAGTGTCCAGGTAACAATCACGCCCTAACCCTTTCCCCGCGTTGCTGAAACCGTGAATTTTTTGGAACTTGATTACGAACTACCTGTTCACCTTTTTTAATTTGAAGGAACAATGTTATGTGAACGGGAGGTGACTTTAAGATAGAAATGACATGTTATATTATGTTGTGACAGTTGCGACTTACCACGTTCTGTTGGAATTTCTGAATTTCCATTGTGATGTCATGGTGGGGAAAAATGATTGAATCTGAGTGAACTTATCATGTTCAGTCGAGCTCCAGTAAAGAGTAAGAAATTCATTAACTGAAAAGGGCTGAATTGGTGAGTAGAATCTGTTTGAATTGAGTGAAGGTCATAGCCTTCCCCCGGGTAACAAGTGCATGCATGTGAGTGGCCACGTGCTCGGCTGAGACGTGGGCTAGGATATCGGTAACCACCCCCGAAGGTGGTAGGCCAGGAAAAGGATAAGCGGTCATTGCCTGAGTAGCGGTAGGCCAGGACTGAGTTAAGCGGCTGTGTTATGTTAGTGCGCAGGCCATGAGACCCACTAGGGTCGCTCACCCAAGATTATTCTGAATTCGATGTGTTCTGAATTTTAACTATAGAAGTATATCCCTGAAAATGGTAGCCAAGGAAGACTGTGATAATAAGATGTATGCTTGGAAGATGTTCTACTGTCCCCTTCCCTTAAAATGTTTTCAAAATGAATTTGTGTGCGTAGTTAACTGTTAGGGGTGATTGTTTACTGAGTTTATCTCACTTTTGTAAAATGTTTTGTTTTCAGGTGAATTAGTTATGCATAGGGCTGGGGACATAAAGTAGAGTGAAGAGTGAATGCGGAACTAATAAGTTCAATGTTGGGAGTTGCGATGAACATTAGTTTGTTTTGGTTGGTGTAATTGAATCTTGAACGATGTAAGCTTGTTTTGTACTGAGGGTTTCTTGTGTTATTTGCTAGCCTTGATATCCAGCCTGGTATTTCCAAGAAGGAAATACGGCAGTAACACCCTGTTAGGAATTTTTGCTGCCATACAGGTTAATAACAGTCACAATTAATGAATTAGAAATCCAGGGGTGTTACAGATATAATAGAGCACTGGCTCGTCCTTCCATTGTTTGGTGTTCATTAGCTCTATCATGCTAATAATGCATTGAGTGCTGTAGAATCGATTTAGGAACTCTTGCTCCATTTGTTGCCAACTATCAATGGACTCTGGCTTCAAGTATGTGTACCAGTCGAACGCAATTCCTTTTAGAGTA
Source organism: Selenicereus undatus (assembly GCA_017589665.1). NCBI lineage: Eukaryota > Viridiplantae > Streptophyta > Magnoliopsida > Caryophyllales > Cactaceae > Selenicereus > Selenicereus undatus. The sequence continues at coordinate 112,114,072 of JACYFF010031955.1, read as the reverse complement.
CGGACGAATTGCTTCATCAGTCGGTCACCCTCTGTGCCAGCATTGCTGCACGTCTCAATGAAGTGTGCGACATGCTGTTTGGGGTTGCCCTTACCATGAAACTGGTTAAACTTGGGAGGCTGATAGCCATGGGGCATGCACAGCGCGTCAATCCTCTTGGTGTAGGGCTTTGTGCACAAGTGGGTCTTGTGAGACCCTTCTCCTAGCTGAGCCTTGACTACGTTCGCTATCAAGCTCTGAATCTGCTCAACCGACATTGAGCCTAAGGAGCAATCCTTCTTAGCTTTGCAGTCATTGTCAGATTCCTCGTTGTGATGTGACTCCAGAGAACTTCTTTTCCAGCCACTTTGTCAGTTCAGCGATCTGGTCGTTCTGGTTCTTGATTTGGGCATTCTTCTCAACACTCTCTTTAGAGAGCCTATTCAAGGTAGCCTTCATACTTGCCAGCTGCTCTTCAAGGTTGGCAGCTCCTGTTATCATGACTGGCATGATGACAGTGTCAGAAGATTCAGCTTTAATATCTGACATGCGCACCCCCTTTGGTGAAGGCGCAGAAGAGTCACTACTATAGTAGTCTTCAACCTTGCAGATTGGAGATTGAAGACCAAGTTTTTGAATTTCATCCATCCCGAACGACGCCTTGTGTTGCGTCTTCGAGTCTTGGAATTTGGATGAGGACGATGCAGTCTTCCTAGCAGCGGTCGACAGAGCAACTTTTGCCATGCTCCTGATCTTCATTGTATGAGCGCGCTTGATAGAAGTGACGCTCGCTTAACAGAATTTAATAGAGAAAGATCCCGCGTTCTTCTTCTTCGAAGCTTGCATGACGACATTCTTTGTAGCCATGTCTTCGTTCAAGAAGACGTTCTTCTGACTTGAAAGTCTTGATCTTTTAAGAGAAAGAGATGAGAGGTAGAGATGTCCCACCGAGCGTGCCAAATTTGTAATCACAAATTATAAAGATTGAATTTTTATAGATTCAGTTTGGGTACAATATCTATGAATACAAAATCCTCTGATTCTTTCTTTTTCAAGGATGGATTTTCCAACCTCTGAATATAGAGGGGTAAGGACCTATTTATAGGAAATCCCCCCCTTGAAAGTCAAGACATGCCTTGACTTGGGTTTTGGGCTTTGACCTAGGTTTTTGGGTCTTTCAATCAGGTTTTATCCTAGACTACTTTGACTTTCGTTTGTTTGACTTTGACTTTGACTTTGACTTGGGAGTCGGAAGATTGCTTAAGATCACATATGGACCTTTTAGAATGACGCACATTGTCCTCTTGTCCCTTTGATACAAAATCAATGGGTTAGTCCATATAAATCTCCTTCTCAAGATCGCCATCAAGAAAAGCAATTTTTACGTCCATTTCGAACTACTCAAAGTCCGAATGGGCAACCAAGGCTAGGAATATTTGGACTTGAACTTATCAATTGAACTATCCACCCGGTGTTTTATCTTGAAGACTTACATCGGGGTGGAGTTTCAAGGGGTTCTTAAACCTTGTCAGTGAGTCCATCTCATCCCTTATGACATCCAGTCACTCTTTGTGATTTGGTGAACCAACCGCCTCTTGATAAGAGGTAGATCCCTCAACTCCCAAGGGAGTGCATGAGGATATTTCCTCTTCGATGTAGAAAAATCGTTGAAGAATTCTTCCATGCCAACTCCTTCGGATTCTAGGACTTTCATTATTTGTCTGATGAGGTGAGAAATCCCTCCCCTTTTCTCTAAGAGGTATGGAACCCTGAGTGTGGAGAGAAAGATACTCCCACTATCCATTTGAGGTGGAATCCTAAACATGTGGACTAACTACATGTTCAGGAATGACTCTCCTCAACATTTGAAGATTGAGGACGAACCTTATTCTCCTTGACAGACAAACCTTCACCATTCTTACCAAGTAAGGAATGTGTATCATCCTCGGTGACTTAGTGAGAATTCAAATCTTCCCCCTTACCGAGAGGTGGTTGAAGGTATTGTTGTAACGCATACAAATTGAGGTTCTTTTAAATTTCACCAAATTTTAGGGAACTCATCCTTAGAAAAATTGACATTGCGGGATTTTGTTTCACGAAGAAAATATTCATGATCTTGATTGGTTCGAAGAGTTTTAATATTTTGTCCCAATTGAGTCCTACTACTGCTATAAAGTATACGAACACATCGAGTACTTAATAACGGCGAGATAGTAGGTACATATACCTCTATCATGAATATGTGTGGCTCCATGATGTGCTTTTATATTCATGGACCCGTAGATGTCTAAGGTGAACGAACGCTAAGGGATTTGATGCCTTTGAAACCTTACAAAAAGAATTTCCTATTGCTTTACTAGCTAGACATAACTCACATTTTGCACCTTAAGTCTAGTGAGTTGGTCCTAAAAAAAACCATCTTTAGTTAGTCTATTAACTCTATCTTAACCCTCATGGTCAAGTCAAGCATGCCTAAAACAGAGTCGAAAATGAGACAAGGATGGCAGATGTTCTTTTTCGTCCATTGAAAACACCTTTCAATGTGACATGGCCAAATAAATCACCATGTCATATGATGTCTAAGACATCTAGACGAAAATAAGGGAAACTAATCTTGGGAATAGAAGACATAAGGAAACATTACACCTCAGTTGCATAGAGCGCATCAAGAAGAGACAATGTAGTCCCTTCAAGGAGCCTCGAATGATTTGTCCTTAATTCAAGGACATCTTTTCTATTGTCGATACCCAAAATGACAATTTGTGAACCCACTGTGTTGTGGTGAAAGTTCACAAGGATTAACTCGTTCCTGAACTATGCGCTTGGTTGCTCCCGTATCTGCGATCCACTAAGGATCCCAGTTAGCAACAAATGCTTGGGAGCGCACACATTATCCAGGAGGTACCTTGATCGACTTAAGACAATCCTAAGCATAAGATCCCTAATTTTCACAATCATAGCACTCACACGTGCTATATGCTTCTCTTTATTTCCTTAGCCTTTTTCCCTTTCGCAATACCAATCTTAGGTCCAGAACCTTTTGAGGGAATGGATCCGGACGAACCTGATGCTCAGCTAATCCCACGCGTATTCAATAGTGGGATGACTTTTAATTCCCCCACTAGATCGACATTGATGTAATACGACAAAGTATAAAATCTTGATCGATCTATTCTCGAACAACTTTTGGTATTTTTTTAAGTTTTCTAGATATTGTTTACTAACAGTACCATCTTTGTCATCCTATAAGACCTAGAACCTAATAAGTGTCCTAACATTTCACGTTCATTCAGAAGAAACTGAATCCTCTGACATTATGTATCATAGTCAGTGCTATCAAGTTCTTTTATTGGTAAACAAATTACCAACCTTATTGCCATATCTAAAAGATATATATTCTTTAAAGTGGACATTAAACATATTTTCAAATAAATAAATTACCAAAAACTCCATTATCCATGTCGTATGATCGAAAATTTTACTAAACTCATAATCATCTCATACAAGCATGAATTAGAAGTTTTTATAATTTATTTATCACAATTTTCCATAAAACATAATTTATGGAGAATATTATGGTTAAACACATTAACATTTCAGATATATTACAAAGATATCCACCTTAATATAAACCAAATTTACATGAAGTCATCTCATTATTTGTAACTACTAATATGTCGTTTAGAACTCTATTAATGACATACCAAACATAAAATCCAAATTATTATATAAAACACATTTATATAATAAAATGAATCTATAATGCTAAACATATTTGAATAATAGCATGTTACAAAAGAATTTCCTAAAATGTCGCGCCCAAATAGCAATATATAAAACACATTTATATAATTATATGAAACTTATTCAAATGTTACTCGCAAATCATAAAACACATTTATAATATTACGAATTTAAATTTCATAAAACCAATTCATAAAATACTGCTATATTACATAGTTAGCAAGGAATATGAAATGAATCCAAACAATTAGCAAATTTATTACAACTCATGCAATTCGTCTGTATATAAAACGCATTTATATAACGTGTCAATAATTCATGATTGACATGAAACATATCCATATAATCAAATGCAACACAATTTGTAACACAAAATATATCTAAATATTAATCGCAATTAATTATATATAGAACAGATCCATATAATATTAAAGTTTGGATGAAATGAATTCATAGTAAAGCTCGCAAATTATATAAAATGTATTCATATAATTGCAAACTTAGAATTTATGAAACAAATTCATAAAAAGATTAAATACCTTATATATCCAAATAATAACATGAAACTTATTCATGTAAAGCTTAGTTAATCATTTCATTAACTACAATAATGACAGCACAATTAACTAATTTATAATTGCTCATGTTTTTGCATAAAATTATTAAATCATGAAACATATTCATGTGATGGGATATTACGTAAAACATATTCATATAACTTATGAAACATATTCATTTATCGACAAAGGGGATCTTTATATCACATAGATATTTATTGAGTTTGAGTAAAACAAATTTACATCATACACACTAATTTTATATATGAAACAAATTCATATAACTTCAACCCAATAGATCGATAACAAGTCACTGGGTCAATAAAATGTCAAGCTGATGTATATACAAAACGAATTTATATATGACATTAAACATATTAATGTTTTATAACGAATTCAAGCATAACTAATTCGCAACCTTAATTCAACGAATGAATTAACTGCATGAAACTTTATCAACTTGAATATCATTATAATTCAATTAAAATCATGCTATGACTAATGATAATAATTAAACAATAATGGTTGAAAAATAATTCGGTCCAAAATAGTTGAAAATAGTCTGACCTATATCATTGAAATGTGATAATAAGCAAACCGACCCAAAAAGAAAAACGGTTCAAAACCAAAACTTGGGCCAAAAAATCGGCCCACTGAAACGGGCCTTCCCTTTTCTTTTTATTTGATGACTCAGCCCAAATAAAGGGGGTTTTAAGGGCCTAAGACCGAGCCCTCTCTCTCCCCTCTTTGCCACCCGAGCTCTCTCTCCTCTTGGTCTTTCTCTACTTGCTGCTTTGAATTCTCTCTACTCTCTTCGACCTCTCTGCCCATCTTTATCTCTGTGCCTCTCGAACTCTCTCGACACCATAGCCAGGGGCACGAAGCTCCTTTCAGGGCACTGGTCGTCGTAACCACGGCAGCCACCACTGCTGTTGTCGATTTTTCAAAAAAAAAAACCCAAATGATGCAAAAACCACTGCCGGCCCCCTTGAGCCTTGATCTATGCTAATCCGGTGAGAACTGAGGGTACTATGGTGTAGATCGGCCTAATTCGAGGCTGAGGAAGATGCCTAAGCGCCAAACACGCCACTGAGGCGGTGGCGCGTGGTCTCACGCGCCTCCTGTCAGTGTTTTTCGGCTTCTTTTGCTCAAGGTTGCGTAGATCGGCGATGAGAAGGGGCTTTGGGAGGAAGAAGATCGTGAAACGACCTTCGTCGGTGGCGCGTGACGGTCACGCGCCGCCCCTCCACGGTGTTTTCTAATGGGTATGGTTCGAGCTCCTCTATTTTCGTTTTCGACCTTCTTTTTTTGTGTGTATGTGTGTGTGTGTTGAGCAATTGACGGATTTAGTGAAGACCACCGAGGCCTCGCTGGATCCGCCACCATCATTGCCACAAAGGCATGGGTGGTGGAGACAGTTTGGCGGTAGACCACCGAGGTCTTTGTTGCCGCCATCATCTCGGTGGGAAAGTTCTGTGAGGGCTAGGGTTTTAGAGTCATGGGGCAGAGAGTTGTTAGGCTAGAGTTTTGGGTTTTTCCCATCTTCCTGTCTCCCCCTCCCTTTTTTTTTTGATTTGGTTATTTTACCGTGATTAGGGAGAAACTATGCCACTAATTTGAAGATTAGTTGCACACAACTTTGAACATGGTAGCATAATTCTAAACAACAATTAATCAAGTCTGTCATTCAAAATCAAGACTGAAACATGCTTGTATCGGACGAACTAATCAGAAAGGTTCAATCTTTGGCCAAAACAACATGCTTGGCAGAATCATCTCACATGTAATTAATTTAGGGCATAGTTGTAGGAATGAATCTGGACATGCCAAGGCTACCATTAATTTAGCTATACTCACGATCTTTAAATTGGTTCTTGGCATTAGAATTACTTAAACATGCTACTAGAATAGTAGGGTTGCATAATTACAAAAATTAAGCAATTAATCGTATAAACAAGCATGTCTTTTAATAAGTTAGGTTTGATAGATTATCAACCAATCAATCGGGACTAATCTGAACAGTTTTGGTTCTGATACCACTGTAGGAAGAATTATGACTAACATGAATGCGGAAATATACTGTCGGTAATAGTCCACGCGTACAAAGAATACCAATAACACCGATAATAATACCAAGCAATTACTAGAGTCGCTTTAGGGTTTCACGTCCCAAACCCGAGAACTCGATAGATGGTAGTTCGGCCATGAGAGAGAAGTAGGAGAATATGGGAGATATAATATTCGCGTCATTGCGTCTCTCGAGGTTAAATCCCTTAAACCTCTTTATATAGGTTAGGGGGTAGCAAGGATTGTCGCCCTAGGCAACTTAAGTGGTCGTCGGGCCTAATCTCATTAGGCCCATCCAACATGTAGCATAACTGCCATTGGGAGGGATTCCTTATAAAGTCTCCATAGGTGAAATTTCATTTTAGCAGGTACCTTATTCTTCCATATCTTTTTGGCCAAGTTATCAGTGGGTGGGGGCATGGGGTAAAGCGCATGATATGCTCCTGCCATGGAAAACTTTGTAAACGAATGCTGTCTCCATTCCACTGTATCAATCTGTGAAGGATCAGGTGGAATGGGGCATGACAAAATTTCAGGCAAAAACTCAGGGGGGACCCATCTTTGAAGCCTCTGAACATTCCAATGGCCGTCAGATATAAAGTAGCTAACTCTAGCATAGGAACAGGGGTCTAGAGGGTTAGCCATCATTTGACTAGCTAAAGCGCCAGATGGGAGCCCATTTATCAAACCAAAATGAGGTAGATTGACCATTTCCAATACGAACACACAGATTTTCGAAAAGGTTCTTTTAGATTGACGATACTTTTCCAAAAAGGGGAATGGTGGGCTTCAGCTTCAGCAAACTTAAGCTTGGAGTTGGGCAAATATTTGGCCCACATTAACTCAACCCAACGGAGTTTACGATTTTGATAACAAACCCAGAGCCATTTTAATAGAAACGCTTTATTCCATTGAACTAAGTCCTTAAGACCCAAACTGCCACAGTCCATTCGCCTACAAATTGTTTACCAACTAATGGGAGCAAAACAATCGATCATTACCATATTTATTCCATAAAAACCGTCTCATAATTTGTTCCATACCATATTACCTAAATTATCTAAAGTGGCTGCACCAAATAAAATAAAATCATCGGCATAGAATAGGTGGGATGCCTAAAAATGGCAAAGTTTAAAAGGAGTCCAACAATTTTGAGTTACCTCACCTTCAATGAGACAAGATAAGCGTCCCATACACAACACAAAAATATATGGTGATAATGGATCGACTGGTCTAATCCCCCAAGTAGGATAAAAACTACGTCCTGGTTGGCCATGCCAAAGGACTTGCATAGTATTAGTTGTTATACAGTGCATAATAAGATTACTAATTTTACGGGGAAAGCCAAAAAATTGCAGTGTGTTAGCAATAAAATGACATTCTAAACAATTATAGACTTTAGAAAGATCAACCTTAATTACCATAGGTTTAACTTTATTTTTGTTCCTGGCAATAGAATGAGCAATTTCCTTGACCAAAAGAATATTGTCAACTATACTTCTACTAGGGACAAAGCTGGATTGACTAGGACTAATAGAGTTGTTTAAAAAGGGTATAATACGATAGACAATTAACTTAGATATGATCTTATACACCGTATTACAAAGACTAATGGGACGGAAATCAGCTACTTCCTCAACTAAATCTTTTTAGGAATAAGTGAAATAAATGTTTGGTTGACCTCTTTGATGTCCTCTGGGTGTGACAAAAACCTTATTAGCAATTTGGATTAACAGACGTTGGATTAAATTCCAGCCATACTTAAAGAAATGGGCTTGAATGCCATCGGGCCGAGGCGCTTTAAAGGAGTTGATGCTAAGCGAGGCCTGTTTAACTTCAAATAACATGAATGGATCATCTAACTTACATGGCCCCTCAATAAATGTATGCGATGACATGGGCTAGAGCCCATCTCTAATAGGTGATCCAGTCGCTTGGAAGAAATTTCCAAAGTGATCAATGAGCAAGAATGTCAGGATCTGTTATCCATTGCCCATGTGTATCTTTAAGCATAGAGATGTGCCGTTTAGTTTGACGAATCTTAACTATCATATGAAAATAATTAGAGTATTAAGATCCTCATATAGGATATTATTCACTTGTGCTCCTTGGGTCCAAAGACTTTTCTCCATACTCAGTTTATCTTAGAGTCGGCTTACTTCAGTTTGGAGCTTTTCTAAAAAGGGGCTAGGTCCGAGCCAAATTATTATATACACTTGTGAGCACATGCTCCCATATCTATTTTATATACTCCAACACTTTTGAAAGAAACCAGCAAATCTTCGTGCTGAGTCCAGGCGAATAAGCCTCGAAAAGGAGGAGTAATAGGAGTATGACCTGGAATTAAATTGACTAGAATGGGACAATGATCGGAATATAGACAAGGCAAATGAGTTACCCGGGTGTGCAGATAAACTTGTAGCCAACTAGGATTCACCAACACTCGGTCAAAACGCTGTTGGATATGATCTGCACCTGGGCGACCACTATCCCAGGTGAAAATGGCCCCAGAAAAACCCAAATCAACAAGAGACAATGTGTTGATAAAATTCAAATAAGCGCGGCATTTGGAAGACGCAAAGGCTTACCTTCTCTCTTATCATCAGCAGAAGTGATTGTATTTAAATGCCCCACAACCATCCATGGGTGATTTGGAGGAGGTGGATCTTGCGCCAAATGACTCCAGAATTGAGATCTATGCTGAGACAAACTTGCGGCATGTAACGCAGATAACGCAACTTCAGGTTCACTAGGAGCCATCATAATGAGGCTATGAAAGATGGATGGTTCAGTCGATCCAAACTCAAATGTTTGTACTGGGTACTTCCAAAAGAGCCACATGCCCCCCTCGGTGACTCATGGGTTGAACAAATTTAAAGTCGAAAAGCCCATATCGTTCCCTGATTCTTTTAATAGCCTCATTAGGAGGGGTTGCTTCCAAGGGAATGAGAATAACAGGCTGATGCTCCCTAAGCATATCAATCAACGTATGGATTCAGATTTCATCTACTTGTACTTCTTTAAC
>JACYFF010031955.1:112092898-112104600 GCA_017589665.1 Selenicereus undatus | reverse complement strand
GGTAGTATGTAAAACCTCAGAAATTTAATTTGGGAGTATTAAGCTCAAGTTGGACCGACCTAGATCCAAGTCAACCCAAGTCAATGCCAAACGAGTCATCGGGGAATTTATTTCGTTTAAGCTGTTATCAATTTTCAAAGTATTGGAAGTTTTAATTAATTTTCAATATTTTGGATAGTTTTACATCTACAAATTTACCCTCCTTGATTTTACGTTAATCCTTTTGCTTTACTGTAAAGCTTCAAATATCATCATCATCATCATCATCATGATCATCATGATCATGATCATCATCATCGTCATCATCATCATCATCATCATCATCATCATCATCATCATTATTATTATTATTATTATTATTATTATTATTATTATTATTACTATCATTATTAGTTTAAAAACAAAAAGATGGGGTAGCCGGCTACCATCATCAAATTTTTTTTGAATTTTTTTTTAAAACCTTTTTCCCCCCTCTTTTTTTATCCTAAAACCCTAACCTTCCCCCTCCACTCTCCCTCACGCCCTCTCCCACTCTCTAGCCGTCTCTCTTTCACTCTCTCTCTACTCCCCCACCTTGCACCACCGTGCCGCTCTAGTGCTGTCACCCCAGGGTTCACCTCTTCCTTTTCGTCTTGGTAAGGAAGAAAAATAAAGTAAAGTGATGCTTAAGATTCATGCGTCCCATGCATCGAAAATCCGTTCTTGTATCCTTTTTTTTTACGATTTTTCATTCTTCATTGAGAATAAGGATTTTGATTTAAATTCCATCGTTTTCCTCAGCACTCTCGGCATTAAACTTGAGCGAAGGAGGAACTCTCATTGAGCTAGACCCAATTTTGGCCCAAGGTGCGGAGTAGTAAATGTTATTTAAGTAACCAAGCCCGAAAATCATACGGTGTCCAGGTAACAATCATGCCCTAACCCTTTCCCCGCGTTGCTGAAACCGTGAATTTTTTGAAACTTGAGTACGAACTACCTGTTCACTTTTTTTAATTTGAAGGAACAATGTTATGTGAACGGGAGGTGACTGTAAGATAGAAATGACATGTTATATTATGTTGTGACAGTTGCGACTTACCACGTTCTGTTGGAATTTCTGAATTTCCATTGTGATGTCATGGTGGGGAAAAATGATTGAATCTGAGTGAACTTATCATGTTAAGTCGAGCTCCAGTAAAGAGTAAGGAATTCGTTAACTGAAAAGGGCTGAATTGGTGAGTAGAATCTGTTTGAATTGAGTGAAGGTCATAGCCTTCCCCCGGGTAACAAGTGCATACATGTGAGTGGCCACGTGCTCGGCTGAGACGTGGGCTAGGATATTGGTAACCACCCCCGAAGGTGGTAGGCCAGGAAAAGGATAAGTGGTCATTGCCTGAGTAGCGGTAGGCCAGGACTGAGTTAAGCGGCTGTGTTATGTTAGTGCGCAAGCCATGAGACCCACTAGGGTCGCTCACCCAAGATTATTCTGAATTCGATGCGTTCTGAATTTTAACTATAGAAGTATATCCCTGAAAATGGTAGCCAAGGAAGACTGTGATAATAAGATGTATGCTTGGAAGATGTTCTGCCGTCCCTTTCCCTTAAAATGTAAATGAATTTGTGTGCGTAGTTAACTGTTAGGGGTGATTGTTTACTGAGTTTATCTCACTTTTATAAAATGTTTTGTTTTCAGGTGAATTAGTTATGCATAGGGCTAGGGACATAAAGTAGAGCGAGGAGTGAATGCGGAACTAATAAGTTCAATGTTGGGAGTTGCGATGAACATTAGTTTGTTTTGGTTGGTGTAATTGAATCTCGAACGATGTAAGCTTGTTTTGTACTGAGGGTTTCTTGTGTTATTTGCTAGCCTTGATATCCAGCCTGGTATTTCCAAGAAGGAAATACGGCGGTAACACCCTGTTAGGAATTTATGCTGCCATACAGGTTAATAACAGTCACAATTAATGAATTAGAAATCCGGGGGTGTTGCAGATATAATCAAGCACTGGCTTGTCCTTCTATTGTTTGGTGTTCATTAGCTCTGTCATGCTAATAATGCATTGAGTGCTGTAGAATCGATTTAGGAACTCTTGCTCCATTTGTTGCCAGCTATCAATGGACTCTGGTTTCAAGTATGTGTACCAGTCGAATGCAATTCCTTTTAGAGTACGGACGAATTGCTTCATCAGTCGGTCACCCTCTGTGCCAACATTGCTGCACGTCTCAATGAAGTGTGCGACATGCTGTTTGGGGTTGCCCTTACCATCAAACTGGTTAAACTTAGGAGGCTGATAGCCATGGGGCATGCACAACACGTCAATCCTCTTGGTGTAGGGCTTTGTGCACAAGTGGGTCTTGTGAGACCCTTTTCCTAGCTGAGCCTTGACTACGTTCGCTATCAAGCTCTAAATCTGCTCAACCGACATTGTGCCTAAGGAGCAATCCTTCTTAGCTTTGCAGTCATTGTCAGATTCCTCGTTGTGATGTGACTCTTTGTTAGAATCTTCAGCGCCCGAACCCTTGTTAAAAGCTTCAGAGAACTTCTTTTCCAGCCACTTTGTTAGTTCAGCGATCTGGTCGTTCTGGTTCTTGATTTGGGCATTCTTCTCAGCACTCTCTTTAGAGAGCCTATCCAAGGTAGCCTTCATACTTGCCAGCTGCTCTTCAAGGTTGGCAGCTCCTGTTATCATGACTGGCATGACGACAGTGTCAGAAGATTCAGCTTTAATATCTAACATGCACACCCCCTTTGGTGAAGGCGCAGAAGAGTCACTACTATAGTAGTCTTCAACCTCGCAGATTGGAGATTGAAGACCAAGTTTTTGAATTTCATCCATCCCGAACGACGCCTTGTGTTGCGTCTTTGAGTCTTGGAATTTGGATGGGGACGATGCAGTCTTCATAGCAGCGGTTGACGGAGCAGCTTTTGCCATGCTCCCGATCTTCAATGTATGAGTGCGCTTGATAAAAGTGACGCTCGCTTCACAGAATTTAATAGAGAAAGATCCCGCGTTCTTCTTCTTCGAAGCTTACATGACGACATTCTTTGTAGCCATGTCTTCGTTCAAGAAGACGTTCTTCTGACTTGAAAGTCTTCATCTTTTAAAAGAAAGAGATGAGAGGTAGAGATGTCCCACCGAGCGTGCCAAATTTGTAATCACAAATTACAAATATTGAATTTTTATAGATTCAGTTTGGGTACAATCTCTATGAATACAAAATCCTCTGACTCATTCTTTTTTAAGGATGAATTTTCCAACCTCTGAATAAAGAGGGGTAAGGACCTATTTATAGGAAATCCCCCCCTTGAAAGTCAAAACATGCCTTGACTTGGGTTTTGGGCTTTAACCTAGGTTTTGGGGCCTTTCAATCAGGCTTTATCCTAGACTACTTTGACTTTCGTTTGTTTGACTTTGATTTTGACTTTGAATTGGGAGTCGGAAGATTGCTTAAGATCACATATGGACCTTTTAGAATGACGCACATTGTCCTCTTGTCCCTTTGATACAAAATCAATGAGTTAGTCCATATAAATCTCCTTCTCAAGATCGTCATCAAGAAAAGCAATTTTTACGTCCATTTCGAACTACTCAAAGTCTGAATGGGCAACCAAGACTAGGAATATTCAGGCTTGAACTTATCAATTGAACTATCCACCCAGTGTTTTATCTTGAAGACTTACATCGGGGTGGAGTTTCAAGGGGTTCTTAAACCTTGTTAGTGAGTCCATCTCATCTCTTATGGCATCTAGTCACTCTTTGTGATTTGGTGAACCAACCGCCTCTTGATAAGAGGTAGATCCCTCAACTCCCAAGGGAGTGCATAAGGATATTTCCTCTTCGATGTAGAAAAATTGTTGAAGAATTCTTCCATGCCAACTCCTTCGGATTCTAGGGCTTTCATTATTTGTCTAACGAGGTGAGAAATTCCTCCCCTTTTCTCTAAGAGGTATAGAACCTTGAGTGTGGAGAGAAAGTTACTCCCACTATCCATTTGAGGTGGGATCCTAAACATGTGGACTAACTGCATGTTCAGGAATGACTCTCCTCAACATTTGAAGAATGAGGACGAACCTTATTCTCCTTGACAGACAAACCTTCACCATTCTTACCAAGTAAGGAATGTGTACCATCCTCGGTGACTTAGTGAGAATTCAAATCTTCCCCCTCACCGAGAGGTAGTTGAAGGTATTGTTGTAACGCATACAAATTGAGGTCCTTTTAAATTTCACTAAATGTTAGGGAACTCATCCTTAGAAAAATTGACATTGCGGGATTTTGTTTCACGAAGAAAATATTCATGATCTCGATTGGTTCGAAGATTTTTAATATTTCGTCCCAATTGAGTCCTACTACCGCTATAAAGTATACGAACACATCGAGTACTTAATAACGGTGAGATAGTAGGTACACATACCTCTATCATGAATATGTGTGGCTCCATGATGTGCTTTTATATTCATGGACCCGTAGACATCTAAGGTGAACGAACGCTAAGGGATTTGATGCCTTTGAAACCTTACAAAAAGAATTTCCTATTGCTTTACTAGCTAGACATAACTCACATTTTGCACCTTAAGTCTAGTGAGTTGGTCCTAAAAAAAACCATCTTTAGTTAGTCTATTAACTCTATCTTAACCCTCATGGTCAAGTCGAGCATGCCTAAAACAGAGTCAAAAATGAGACAAGGATGGCAGATGTTCTTTTTCGTCCATTGAAAACACCTTTCAATGTGACATGGCCAAATAAATCACCATGTCATATGATGTCTAAGACATCTAGACGAAAATAAGGGAAACTAACCTTGGGAACAGAAGACATAAGGAAACATCACACCTCAGTTGCATAGAGAGCATCGAGAAGAGACAACGTAGTCCCTTCAAGGAGCCTCGAATGATTTGTCCTTAACTCAAGGACATCTTTTCTATTGTCGTTACCCAAAATGACAATTTGTGAATCCACTGTGTTGTGGTGAAAGTTCACAAGGATTAACTCATTCCTGAACTATGCGCTTGGTTGCTCCCGTATCTGCGATCCACTAAGGATCCCAGTTAGCAACAAATGCTTGGGAGCGCACACATTATCGAGGAGGTACATTGATTGACTTAGGACAATCCTAAGCATAAGATGCCTAATTTTCACAATCATAGCACTCACACGTGCTATATGTTTCTCTTTATTTCCTTATACTTTTTCTCTTTCGCAATACCAATCTTAGGTCCAGAACATTTTGAGGGAATGGATCTGGACGAACCTGATGCTAAGCTAATCCCACGCGTACTCAACAGTGGGATGACTTTTAATTCTCCCACTAGATCGACATTGATGCAATACGACAAAGTATAACATCTTGATCGATCTATTCTCGAACAACTTTTGGTATTTTTTAAAGTTTTCTAGATACTGTTTATTAACAGTACCATCTTTGTCATCCTATAAGACCTAGAACCTAATAAGTGTCCTAACATTTCACGTTCATTCAGAAGAAACTGAATCTTCTGACATTATGTATCATAGTCAGTGCTATCAAGTTATTTTATTGGTAAACAAATTACCATCCTTATTGCCATATCTAAAAGGTATATATTCTTTAAAGTGGAAATTATACATATTTTCCAATAAATAAATTACCAAAAACTCCATTATCCATGTCGTATGATCGAAAATTTCGCTAAGCTCATAATCATCTCATACAAGCATAAATCAGAAGTTTTTATAATTTATTTATCACAATTTTCCATAAAACATAATTTATGGAGAATATTATGGTTAAACACATTAACATTTTAGATATATTACAAAGATATCCAACTTAATATAAACCAAATTTACATGAAGTCATCTCATTATTTGTAACTACTAATATGTCGTTTAGAACTCTATTAATGACATACCAAACATAAAATCCAAATTATTATATAAAACACATTTATATAATAAAATGAATCTATAATGCTAAACATATTTGAATAATAGCATGTTACAAAAGAATTTCATAAAATGTCGCGCCCAAATAGCAATATATAAAACACATTTATATAATTATATGAAACTTATTCAAATGTTACTCGCAAATCATAAAACACATTTATAATATTACGAATTTAAATTTCATAAAACCAATTCATAAAATACCGCTATATTACATAATTAGCAAGGAATATGAAATGAATCCAAATAATTAGCAAATTTACTACAACTCATGCAGTTCTTCTGTATATAAAACGCATTTATATAACGCACCAATAATTCGTGATTGACATGAAACATATCCATATAATCAAATGCAACACAATTTGTAACATGAAATATATCCAAATATTAATCGCAATTAATTATATATAGAACAAATTCATATAATATTAAAGTTTGGATGAAACGAATTCATAGTAAAGCTCGCAAATTATATAAAACGTATTCATATAATTGCAAACTTAGAATTTATGAAACAAATTCATAAAAAGATTAAATACCTTATATATCCAAATAATCACATGAAACTTATTCATGTAAAGCTTAGTTAATCATTTCATTAACCAAAAGAATGACAGAACAATTAACTAATTTATTATTGCTCATGTTTTTGCCTAAAATTATTAAATCATGAAACATATTCATGTGACGAGATATTATGTAAAACATATTCATATAACTTATGAAACATATTCATTTATCGACAAAGGGGATCTTCATATCACATAGATATTTATTGAGTTTGAGTAAAACAAATTTACATCATACACACTAATTTTATATATGAAACAAATTCATATAACTTCAACCCAATAAATCGATAACAAGTCACTGGGTCAATAAAATGTCAAGCTGATGCATATACAAAACGAATTTATATATGACATTAAACATATTAATGTTTTATAACGAATTCAAGCATAACTAATTCGCAACTTTAATTCAGCGAATGAATTAACTGCATGAAACTTTATCAGCTTGAATATCATTATAATTCAATTAAAATCATGCTATGACTAATGATAATAATTAAACAATAATGACTGAAAAATAATTCGGCCCAAAATAGTCAAAAATAGTGTGACCCATATCATTGAGATGTGATAATAAGCAAACCGGCCCAAAAAGAAAAACGGTTCAAAACCAAAACTTGGGCAAAAAAATCGGCCCACTGAAACGGGCCTTCCCTTTTCTTTTTATTTGATGACTCAGCCCAAATAAAGGGGGTTTTAAGGGCCTAAGACTGAGCCCTCTCTCTCCCCTCTTTGCCACCCGAGCTCTCTCTCCTCTTGGTCTTTCTCTACCTGCTGCTTTGAATTCTCTCTACTCTCTTCGACCACTCTGCCCATCTTTATCTCTGTGGCTCTCGAACTCTCTCGACACCATAGCCAGGAGCACGAAGCTCCTTTCAGGGCACTGGTCGTCGTAACCACGGCAGCCACCACCGCTGTTGTTGATTTTTCCAAACAAAAAAAAAACCCAAATGTTGCAAAAACCACCGCTGACCCCCTTGAGCCTTGATCTATGCTAATCCGGTGAGAACTGAGGGTACTATGGTGTAGATTGGCCTAATCCGAGGCTGAGGAAGATGCCCACGCGCCAAACACGCCACTGAGGCGCTGTCGCGTGGTCTCATGCGCCTCCTGTCAGTGTTTTTCGACTTCTTTTGCTCAAGGTTGCGTAGATCGGTGATGAGAAGAGGCTTTGGGAGGAAGAAGATCGTGAAATGACCTTCGTCGGCGGGGCGTGACGGTCACGCGCCGCCCCTCTGCGGTGTTTTCTGATGGGTATGGTTCGAGCTCCTCTATTTCCGTTTTCGACCTTCTTTTTATGTGTGTGTGTGTGTGTGTATGTGTGTGTTGAGCAATTGACGGATTTAGTGAAGACCACCGAGGCCTCGCTGGATCCGCCACCATCATTGCCACAAAGGCATGGGTGGTGGAGACAGTTTGGCGACAGACCACCGAGGTCTTTGTTGCCGCCATCATCTTGGTGGGAAAGTTCTGTGAGGGCTAGGGTTTTAGAGTCATGGGGCAGAGAGTTGTTTGGGCTAGAGTTTTGGGTTTTTCCCATCTTCCTGTCTCCCCCTCCCTTTTTTTTTGATTTGGTTATTTTACCGTGATGAGGGAGAAACTATGCCACTGATTTGAAGATTAGTTGCACACAGCTTTAAACATGGTAGCATAATCCTAAACAACAATTAATCAAGTCTGTCATTCAAAATTAAGACTGAAACATGCTTGTATCGGACGAACTAATTAGAAAGGTTCAATCTTTGGCCAAAACAACATGCTTGGCAGAATCATCTCACATGTAATTAATTTAGGGCATAGTTGCAAGAATGAATCTGGACATGCCAAGGCTGCCATTAATTTAGCTATACTCACGATCTTTAAATTGGTTATTGGCATTATAATTACTTAAACATGCTACTAGAATAGTAGGGTTGCATAATTACAAAAATTAAGCAATTAATCGTATATACAAGCATGTCTTTTAATAAGTTAGGTTTGATAGATTATCAACTAATCAATCGGGACTAATCCGAACAGTTTTGGTTCTGATACCACTGTAGGAAGAATTAGGACTAACCCAAATGCGGAAATATACTGTCGGTAATAGTCCACACGTACAAAGAATACCAATAACACCGATAATAATACCAAGCGGTTACTAGAGTCGCTTTAAGGTTTCACGTCCCAAACCCGAGAACTCGATAGATGGTAGTTCGGCTATGAGAGAGAAGTAGGAGAATATGGGAGATATAATATTCGCGTCATTGCGTCTCTCGAGGTTAACCCCCTTAAACCTCTTTATATAGGTTAGGGGGTAGCAAGGGTTGTCGCCCGAAGTGACTTAAGTAGTCGTCGGGCCTAATCTCATTAGGCCCGTCCAACATGTAGCATAACTGCCATTGGGAGGGATTTCTTATAAAGTCTCCATAGGTGAAATTTCATTTTAGCAGGAACCTTAATCTTCCATATCTTTTTGGCCAAGTTATCAGTGGGTGGGGGCATGGGGTAAAGCGCATGATATGCTCCTGCCATGGAAAACTTTGTAAACGAATGCTGTCTCCATTCCACTGTATCAATCTCTGAAGGATCAGGTGGAATGGGGCATGACAAAATTTCAGGCAAAAACTCAGGGGGGACCCGTCTTTGAAGCCTCTGAGCATTCCAATGGCCGTCAGATATAAAGTAGCTAACTCTCACATAGGAACAGGGGTCTAGAGGGTTAGCCATCATTTGACTAGCTAAAGCGCCAGATGGGAGCCCATTTATCAAACCAAAATGTGGTAGATTGACAATTTCCAATACGAATACACAGATTTTCGAAAAGGTTCTTTTAGATTGACGACACTTTTCCAAAAAGGAGAATGGTGGGCTTTAGCTTCAGCAAACTTAAGCTTGGAGTTGGGCAAATATTTGGCCCACATTAACTCAACCCAATGGAGTTTACGATTTTGATAACAAACCCAGAGCAATTTTAATAGAAATGCTTCATTGAACTAAGTCCTTAAGGCCCAAACTGCCACAGTCCATTCGCCCACAAATTGTTTGCCAACTAATGGGAGCAAAACAATCGGTCATTACCACATTTATTCCATAAAAACCGTCTCATAATTTGTTCCATAACATGTAAAATTTGTTCCATACCATATTACCTAAATTATCTAAAGTGGCTGCACCAAATAAAATAAAATCATCGGCATAGAATAGGTGGGATGCCTAAATATGACAAAGTTTAAAAGGAGTCCAACATTTTGAGTTACCTCACCTTTAATGAGACAAGATAAGCGTCCCATACACAACACAAAAATATATGGTGATAATGGATCGACTGGTCTAATCCCCCAAGTAGGCTAAAAACTACGTCCTGGTTGGCCATGCTAAAGGACTTGCATAGTACTAGTTGTCATACAATGCATAATAAGATTACTAATTTTAGGGGAAAAGCCAAAAAATTGCAGTGTGTTAGCAATAAAATGACATTCTAAACAATTATAGACTTTAGAAAGATCAACCTTAATTACCATAGGTTTAACTTTATTTTTGTTCCTGGCAATAGAATGAGCAATTTCCTTGACCAAAAGAATATTGTCAACTATACTTCTACTAGGGACAAAGCTGGATTGACTAGGACTAATAGAGTTGTTTAAAAAGGGTTTAATACGATAGACAATTAACTTAGATATGATCTTATACACTGTATTACAAAGACTAATGGGACGGAAATCAGCTACTTCCTCAACTAAATCTTTTTAGGAATAAGTGAAATAAATGTTTGGTTGACCTCTTTGATATCCTCTGGGTGTGACAAAAGCCTTATTAGCAATTTGGATTAACAGACGTTGGATTAAATTCCAGCCATACTTAAAGAAATGGGCTTGAATGCCATCGGGCCGAGGCGCTTTAAAGGAGTTGATGCTAAACAAGGCCTGCTTAACTTCAAATAACATGAATGGATGATCTAACTTACATAGCCCCGCAATAAATGTGTGCGATGACATGGGCTAGAGCCCATCTCTAATAGGTGATCCAGTCGCTTGGAAGAAATTTCTAAAGTGATCAAGAACTAAATGAGCAAGAATGGCAGGATCTGTTATCCATTGACCATTGCCCATGTGTATCTTTAAGCATAGAGCTGTGCTGTTTAGTTTGACGAATCTTAACTATCATATGAAAATAACTAATATTAAGATCCTCATATAGGATATTATTCACTCGTGCTCTTTGGGCCCAAAGACTTTTCTCCATACTACTCAGTTTATCTTAGAGTCGGGCTCTTTTAGTTTGGAGCTTTTCTAAAACGGGGCTACGTCCGATTCCTAAGGCCGTTGAATTCCCAAAAGTCTAGCCCGAATCCTTCTTTTTTTGCGTTAATATTACCAAAAATAAGTTTGTGCCATATTGGGGTTTGGGTTTGGAACATGCGAAATGTTATGGGCAATTGGTTTGTGTGGACTCCAACACTTTTGAAAGAAACCAGCAAATCTTCGTGCTGAGTCCAGGCGAATAAGCCTCGAAAAGGAGGAGTAATAGGAGTATGACCTGGAATTAAATTGACTAGAATGGGACAATGATCGGAATATAGACAAGCCAAATGAGTTACCCGGGTGTGCAGATAAACTTGTAGCCAATTAGGATTCACCAACACTCGGTCAAAACGCTGTTGGATATGATCTGCACCTGGGCGACCACTATCCCAGGTGAAAATGGCCCCAGAAAAGCCCAAATCAACAAGAGACAATGTGTTGATAAAATTCAAATAGGCGCGGCATTTGGAAGACGCAAAGGCTTACCTTCTCTCTTATCATCAGCAGAAGTGATTGTATTTAAATGCCCCACAACCATCCATGGGTGATTTGGAGGAGGTGGATCTTGCGCCAAATGACTCCAGAATTGAGATCTATGTTGAGACAAACTTGCGGCATGTAACGCAGATAACACAACTTCAGGTTCACTAGGAGCCATCATAATGAGGCTATGAAAGAGGGATGGTTCAGTCGATCCAAACTCAAATGTTTGTACTGGGTACTTCCAAAAGAGCCACATGCCCCCCTCGGCGACTCATGGGTTGAACAAATTTAAAGTCGAAAAGCCCATATCGTTCCCTGATTCTTTCAATAGCCTCATTAGGAGGGGTTGCTTCCAAGGTAATGAGAATAACAGGTTGATGCTCCCTAAGCATATCAACGAACGTATGGATTCAGATTTCATCTACTTGTACTTCTTTAACCCCCCCCCCCCC
>JACYFF010031955.1:112038909-112085044 GCA_017589665.1 Selenicereus undatus | reverse complement strand
ATACGGAATTAACCCATAAACCCATGAAATCCTCGTACGATGATGCGGTATGAGTGAGTGATGGTGCACTTACGTATTATTCCGAAAGAAGCCGGTGAGCAAGCACAGTCGTTGTAGTATAGTGGTGAGTATTCCCGCCTGTCGCGCGGGTGACCCGGGTTCGATCCCCGGCAACGGCGAACTCCTCTTTGTCTTTTGCGGGAGGAGGGACGAGGGGAGTGTCTCTTGTCCTAGTTTTTGTGCGCAAAAAAGAAGTTCAAAAAGCGATAAACGACAGCTGCGGTGAGCGTGGATCGAACACGCGACCTTCAGATCTTCAGTCTGACGCTCTCCCAACTGAGTTATCCCCGCTTAACGGTAAACAGTGTGTTATACTGATGGAAATGATTAACGAGTTTGCAGCTTGGCAACTAGGATGAGAGATTGATTGTGTCAAACAAAGGACGTTGGTTTGCTAGATAAGTAGTTTGAAACAGTGAGTGACATAACAGGGATGAGTAAGAATGCATAAGGGGCAGACGTTATGAGTTGCACGTCATCTTTTCTGGTAGGCCAAGGATTTTCAGGGGATAATGTCGATGCAAAAGCAGGGTGTGATGCCCTTGGGGCACTTGGCGAGTGGGGCTGGTAATGAATTGGTGCCATCTTACGCTATCAACTACCCCACTATGTCACTGTTTTATGAGGGCTACCCTTTAACTCAACGGGCATCATTTTGGTTTGCTACGCCGCTCTGCAGCGGGAGGAAGAAACATAGACAACTGCAAGGTTACTAGAACTTGACCGAACCGGCCGGTCCGACTGGTCCAGTTTAGGAACTAGACCATAGTCTGGTTCCACTACTGGTATTAAACACGTATTAAACACGTTGTATTAACGGACTGGTCAAGAACTGGTCGAAGATCTGGTTGACCACATGGTTTTGCCAAATGAGTCGGGTGCCCAAACCTATGGAACTTTTTCTTTTTGAAGGTTGAAAGGTTAAACTCATTACCAAAAAAGCGACATTTTCCATGCCGCAGTTCAAACCCCACCCCTCACATTAGTTCATTGCACTCTTCAAACAAGTCAACCACCAAACCAATCACACATTTGTGCCACTAAAGCACTTCATTTGTATAATATATATAATGGCTCATCCATTGTCTTTGGCTAAGTAAATTTTGTTCAACTACTTGTTTTACTTTTTAAATTTCCTACATTGTGACACTTTATATAATGAATTGATAGCACATATTATCAGCCCAAAACATATTGTTGGCCCATTTTCTCATTAATTTATTTTCTAAAATAAATGATAATTTTTTTTAAGTCGGAGACAAATATAAAAAAAAAACTGAAGAATATGTAGATGAAGTACTTATTTTTATTTAAAAATGAACTAAATTTTCAAGGTTAATATTTTGCCTTTAATAGTATGAAAGCTAATCACTTAAGAATTTAGTATACAAATATTTACGAGGAGTTGTTAATTTGAATAAGTCCAAAACACGATCTTACCCGGTCCGACTGGTATGACCAGTCTTGTTTGACGGAGTTCTGGATGCATAGTAGTTTCTTTTAATAACCATTAGCTTCTTAAAATACTAAAATTTCGTTAAAATACTTTGGTGGTCTAATGATAAGCTAGTTAAAATTAAATGGTGATTTTTCTTAACATCGTGTCTCTCTGTTTGGTAGAATGCTTAATGATTCGCATCTTGTCCAAGAGGGAAGAAATTTTGTGTCTTAGAATTCCACTGTGTTTCATCTATAGTAAAAATGTGCTTGAAGTACACTCTTTAAATTGATCGTCATCAATTCACGATGGAAGAGAAGAGATATTAGTAGATAAACAACTACGCTAACTATGTTAACAAAATGGTGAGACTTTAACAAAATATGTTAACAATATGTTAACAAAGAGGGAAAAGAGATAAACAGCTACTTTTAAGGATAGTGAGACTTTAATCAAGAAATTATAATATTTAAGACATAAGGTTCAATTTAATAACATTCCCTACTGGGAACTTCTTTTTTTGAAAGCTTGAATGTGGAAATATTATAATGGAAAGCTTTGAAGAGGGACTTAAGCTAAGATCATTAGAGATGGTTGCTCATAGAGAAATGGAGAATCCCGACTTCTCTTTTACTCAAAATTGCTCAAATGACCGTGTTCCTTTTTAGCACTCGACCTCTCTTTTTATAGATGGTTGGGGGGTATATAAGATGCCCTAATGGCTATAGTACATACTGATTTTTCACATGGCTACAGTACATACTGACGACTATAGTACACTTCTTTATTTTACAAACCAGACACTTATCAAAATAGTACAATAATGAAGCAACCACTTTTTAGAGCTTTTAATGATGACAAAACTAGTCATCATTATTGAAAATCTGCATGCTTCATCTCTCATTATATCTTTCAGACCATCATTATCTGGATAATCATCAAAATCTTCATCTAATTCCACATAGCTAATCAAGGACCCAGAGATGACAACACTCGAAACGCAGAATAGGAGACTGGAAACAATGAGAGACCAACAAGTCATGTCTCTGAATCGCAGAAACGGTTAGACGAGGACAACTTTGGGACTTGGATGTTGGTACGTAAACCAAAACGAAAGCCTAAACAGCCAGCCACACCAGGGGTAGATAAAATGGGACCCTCAAATGCAACCAATCCAGAAGGGAATGACAAGAGTCGCCAAACGGCCCAGGCCATGGATCAAAACAATTCTCAATTTAATAAAGGCTCACGGTTCACACTTCTCCACAATTTGGAGGAGGAAGCACACATGGTTGGAACGGCTAATGGGGAGGCACCCCAAGAACCATTTCATTCTAGCTTAGTGAAGAGAAGATGCTAATATGGAGAACGATGAAAACAATGGAAACATTGAAAACGATATTCCCTCAATGGAACCCTGTCTCATGGGAAATGACGATGAAAACAATGGAAGAATTGAAAACGATATTCCCTCAATGGAAACATTGAAAACACCGTTGACCCCTTGGTCAGCAAGCAAGATCAATCTCATGACCTCTGCCAGAGGAGAAGGAAGCCAATGTCAGACTAAAGACTAAGAAGACCAGTCAAAATGCTAATGAATGGGTGACGTGGGCTTGGGGATTTCCGTATGGGACAGGGATCTCCTGTAGTGCAAGTGAGAGGCCTCTCCAGAGAACAAGCTAAGACACTCCCAGTGAGAAAAGACAATCTGAGGAGGGTAGCATTGCCACAAGCCCAGCAAAGGAACATGGAGACTTCTCTGGAAAGAGTGGAACTGCCAATATACCGAAATGGTGTTGGGCGTATTCGGTAAAATTAGCTGTTTTAGTAATGGTTAGCTGTTAGCGGTTTTACTAGCGATTAGTTGTAAGCCACTAATGGTTAGTGGTTAGTGGTTAGCGGTTAGCGGTTAGCGGTTAGCGGTTAGCGGTTCAACTAATGATTTAAAATAAATGCGTTTGGTAAAGGTAACTGTTGAAGTAACAAATTTATATAAAATGACTAAAAAGGACACAATAAATAAACGTTTTCAGTAAATCAAAAGAAGAATTTTGTAATTTGCAATGCAACCACTAGGTAGAGGTTCTTAAAAGCTACTTTCATTAGCTTTTAAAAAATACTACATAAACCTCTAACCATTACCTCATTCACTACTTTACCGAACACTTTAAGCAGTGGTTCATATCATTTTGACCACTACAAACCACTAACCTCTACTTCAACCTCTATTACCGAACACGCCCGTTGTTGGGAGTCAACAGACCGCTACATCCACTGACAAGCCGCTGGGAAAGGTGGACAGTACACATGAAACTGCCTTGTCTGATATTCACATT
Source organism: Selenicereus undatus (assembly GCA_017589665.1). NCBI lineage: Eukaryota > Viridiplantae > Streptophyta > Magnoliopsida > Caryophyllales > Cactaceae > Selenicereus > Selenicereus undatus. The sequence goes on along the minus strand of JACYFF010031955.1, from coordinate 112,081,207 downwards.
GAAGACAACCAAATGGCAGCTGATCCTAGAAGTGGGGACAACCCTCACTTACGGGAGCAGAATATGAACATAGCCATGGGCGAAGCAGATAGTGACATCTCTCGAAATGATGAACTCTTGATGGCCCAGCAAGGGGCAGAGGAAGGGATTTAAAATGTTGTTGGGTGCTTGGGTATTTCTTCTTTTACTTTTTCCAATACTAATGGAAGATCAAATCCCTAATTTGCTACCTAATAACTCTCCAATTAGTTGCCTTGTCTGGAATGTACAAGGTGCCGAAAAATGGAAATTTCAAATCACATTGAAGGAAATTTTGCAGATCAATAACCTGCTATTGTAGCTATTCTTGAAACCCACCAAGACGGTGACTGCGCACAATGACTAGCCAATTTTATTGGATATCCAGGCATTCTCATTGAAGAGGCAAATGGATATAGGGGCGAAATTTGGTTGGAAAGATAATGAGGTAGATATTTCCCTCATAGAATCAAATTATCCGCATATCACGGTAGAGGTTAAGAGCGCTGGGGGACACCCTGGATATTTTCAGCCATCTATGCCAGTCCTGATCAAGTTTGGAGGCGACAGTTATGGGATCGGCTTGTAGAGTTGACTACCAGTCTCGGCAACAGTCGGCTTCTTGCCGGAGATTTTAACGACACGATTTCACTCGAGGAAAGACATGGCGGCAACTTACATACGCAAAGAAGGTGTGATCGGTTCAAACACTGGATTGCTAATAATGCATTCATTGATCTTGGCTTTTCGGGACCAAAATTCACTTGGATGCGACGGAACACACCAGAGACGAGACAAGGTGCCGGGCTAGACCGGGCACTTTGTAATATGGCCTAGCGTGTAAGATTTCCAGAGGCATCGGTCAAACATCTTCCAGCTGTTCATTCAAATCATTCTCCCCTTTTGGTCAATACACTAGCACCCACTGCGAATCAAAGACATAAGCTGTTCTGTTTTGTAGCGAGTTGGATGACCCATGAAGATTTCTCAAATTTTGTAATGGCAAACTAGGAGCAACAAAAGCCCATTGGCCCCTTTCTTAAAGACTTTGCAGTTAAACTCAGGACCTGGAACCAAGAAGTGTTCGGTAATATTTTTCGGAGGAAAAGACTCTGATGGGCCCCACTAGAAAAGAAACTGACCTCTGTCTATAATAGACACCTGCTCAAAATTGAAACAAATATCAAAAAAGAATTGGATGAGGTGCTGCTACAGGAAGAGAGTCTATGGCATCAAAAATCAAGACAAGATGTGATTCGAGATGGAGATAGGAACACGACCTATTTTCATTCGTCCACGATTATTAGGAGGAAGGCCAATCGAATCGAAGCTATGCAAACTGATGCGGGTCATTGGATAACCGATGAGGATGAACTCAAAAACCTTGTGACTACCTTTTTTAAAGGCCTGTTTACCGAGGAGACCCAAGCACTTGCTGAAGCGCACTATCCAGCAAGCCGGTTTTCAGCATTGCTTGAGGAAGATTGGCTAAACCTGAACAGATCATTTACCAGCTGTGAGGTCAAGGCATTGCTTGATTCTATGAAACCACTCAAGGTGCTAGGACCTGACGGATTTCATGCCATATTCTTTCAAAAGAATTGGAACAGCGTGGCTCCTAACTTCACCTCGACAGTCTTGGATGTTTTAGGAGGAAGCAAAATGCCAGCTGATATGAATAACACACATCTTGTGCTAATACCCAAAACGGACCATCCTCACCTTGTCACCCAATTTCGACCAGCAGTGTAATGCGATATACAAATGTGTTACGAAGGCGATTGTTCAAAGGTTGAAGCCTACCCTGCCTAAGCTCATCTCACGCACCCAAGGCGCCTTTGTTCCAAGAAGACAAATCACAGACAATATTGTCATAGTTCAAGAAGTACTTCATACCATGAGGAAGAAACAAGGCTCAACGGGATATATGACAATCAAAATCGACCTCAAAAAGGCCTATGACCGTCTTCGAATAAGAATGAATATTCCCATACAACTGGTGGAGATTATTATGCATTGCGTGGACTCGGTGGAGTTGCAAATCACGTGGAATGGAAGCCCTGGCGAGTTCTTTAAACCTTCACGTGGGATTCGTCAAGGCGACCCCTTGTCGACTTATTTATTTGTGATGTGCATGGAACGATACCTCACATTATTGAGTTGGCGGTGGATAAAGGGGACTGGAAGCCAGTTAAATGTTCGCCTTTTCTTTGCGGATGACATTATCCTATTTGCAGAAGCTTCGATGCAGCAGAAAAGGTGATCAAGAACTGCTTGGATAGGTTTTGCTGGGCCTCAGGACAGAAAGTTTCTTGCCAAAAATCCAGAGTGCAATTCTCCCCTAATACTTCTGAGGCAAGCGTAGACCTTATCTGCCAAGAACTTCATATTCAAATGACTCCGGATTTGGGATTCTATTTAGATATGCCGACTATCAACGGACGTGTTACTCGTACTACGTTTCAGCATATTATAGAAAAGTTTGACAAGCGCCTAGCTGGGTGAAAATCTCGTTGTCTCTCACTGGCAGGAAGGGTAACCTGCTTGACCAAGTCGGTACTCTCTACCTTACCCTTCTACTCGATGCAAACTGCAAAGATTCCATGGAAAGTATGTGACGATCTTGATAGGAAGGTCCGCAAACTTGTCTGGGGAGGAGATGAGGAGCAAGCTCGAATGCATCTTGTTAATTGGGAGATATTACAGAAAGACAAAGCCGATGGGGGCCTGGGAATCAAGTCCATGAGACAAGCTAACGCAACTTTTCTTACAAAAACTTGGATGGCCAAAGATTACTATCTGAACCTAATTCGCTTTGGTCCAGAGTACTTAGGCACAAATATTGCAATGGCCAATGTAACCTGGACATGTTTCACTCTAAGCCCGGGGCATCAAATGTATGGCAAGGAATTATTGCTAATAAGGAGAACGTAAGAAGAGGGGTAAGCTTGAGTCTTGGCAATGGAAAGAAAAAAACCCTCTTCTGGGACCATAACTGGGCCATGCCTACGCCACTCAATACCCATGCTATCAAAGAGGTACCTCTATTACTCCAAGATAACACAGTGGAGGAAATGTGGGATCAAGGTCTTGGTTGGCAATGGGATTCATTTGCCGAATATCTGGTGGCCGATGTTTTGAAGATCATTGAGACATATGCACTGATACCAGGAGAAGACAATGAGGATAGGCTGTTTTGGAATAGAACCCCTCATGGTCGTTTCTCCATGAAGTCGGCATTGAAAATCATAAAAAACGAACAAGACTCACCTCATACACGAAGCTAGGACAATGTATGGAAATTACCAGTGTCACAAAGAATTAGGATGTTCATATGGTTCGCTTTGCATGACAGAATTATGACAAACGTCAACCATGTTCTGAGACACATTACAGAAGATCCAAGCTGCAAAATTTATAGAGCGCCAGAGGAAGATTTGATGCATGTCCTCAAAGATTGTCCGCAAGCAAGATTTATCTAGATTAACTTGGAGATACCGAGTAACATGGGTAATAAATGGCGACTACCGCTCCAAGATTGGGTTGTTGCGAATCTGAAGGCGGATGCCCTCCCCTCCGCTATGACGTTGGACTGGGCTATGAAATTTGCAATAACTACTTGGTGGATCTGGCATTGGCGCAATGCCAGGATTTTCAATAACGAAGGTATGATTTCTAATGACACTATTGCTTTTGTATTCACTCGATTTAAAGAAAACAGCAGAGCCCTCGAATTGGATGAGCTGATGTTTGGAGATCCAAAGTTTCTTAAATTAGAGAAGATGGTTAAATGGGAAGCATCGAGGAATGGTTGGCTTCTACTCAACACAGACGACGCCTCCAAAGGGAACCCCGGGCAAGCAGGTGGTGGCGGAATCATTAGAGATCACAGGGGTGCCATGCTCAGCGCATTCATGGAAAATTATGGTCATTGTTCATCACCAAAACTAGAATTACTGGCGCTACTAGGTGGGCTAAAGCTTGCTCAAACCATGACGGCAAGATTTTTACAAGTGAGGGTTGACTCTTAGCTTGTGGAAGGATGGTTAAATAAGGAGTTGCCTAATTACCATCCTCATTTCTATCTCATCTTGGAATGCAAGAAGTTGATGATGCTTGAAGGATGGCGGTTCGGGGTCCAACATTGCTATAGAGAAGCAAAACGCGCTACGGATTGGTTAGCGAACCAGGGTGCTCTAAATCCTAGTTAAAGGGACGTCATGTCGTCCCCTCCCCTTGCTTTAGCAAAAATTTTGTTAGAAGATCTTATGGGTGTGGCTCAGCCTCAAATGGTCAGGTTTTGACTTTTTTCTCTCTAGTAGCTTGGGCCCCTCAAGTGCACCCAAAAAAAAAATCTTCAACTAATTGAAGATGTTCTGGATCCCATTTCTCTAATAATTCTAGAAGATATTTCTTTCCTTTTCCTGATAAGAATTTTTCAGCTCCAATATCAAAGAGATAATCAAAGATATCTTCTGAGACTACTCCTTCCACCTTCATGTGTTCTTTAAACTCATTGTCATAGGCGGAAGTAGCATTTTCACAATGCATTATCGTTTTTCCTTGTTCAATTAATGCCCAAGTTTGATGATAAATATTGTAAAAACCAATGACTCTTGCTAATGTGGGATCAGTAACAAATCCTGCTCATTCTGGAAACCAGTCTTATCGTTGATCATAGGGATTGTCATAATCAACGATCTGGACAAGATAATGGGCTAGTTTGAGTTTTTCATTTTCCTATTCGATTAGTGCACAATGTCCAAATATATAGGTCTACTATATGGAATTTATGTTAGACCATCAGGAGATGTAATAATCCAATGAATCTTCTTGAGCATGCATTGTTGGAATTTGGTTAATGTTGAGAACAATGGGAACTTTGGATCTGAAATTTTCATAAAGTGAACTATCATCCTGTATTTTCAGGCTTTGGAATTTGGTTAATGAGAGGGTCCTTTGGAAAGATTGAGTTGATTGGGAAACTAACACCACCAACTCCAGACTTATTAGGAAAATAGATCATTGTACTCCAAGACTCCCAAATATCATAAGAATAGTTATGATAATAGTCGATGTATTAGGCTATATACTACTCATAGAACCATTTTTCTTGAACATGAGAACTTATTTTTTCTTAGATATCATAAGGACATCTAAGGTTATTAATTTTTAACTCTAAAAGGGAAAATCTTTGGGCTATTAGGTAGGCAGAAGAAAGTAGACCAAAGCGTGATGTACTTTTTGTATGGAATTTCAAATTATCAATAAGGACTTTACTAGAAGGAGAAACGCGTTCTAGTAGGAATGACATTTCATTATGGATTTTCTCCTTTTCTAGCAGGAGGTTGGCTTTGATAATCACCATTGGCGAGTTCTCGAGTTAGATTATCTGCTAGAGAGTTCTTCGGTTCCTTTATATGTTCGATAGAGAAGGAAAATTGGTTAAGCCATAATTGCCAACGCTGGAGTCGTCCCTATGCTTGCATATTTGATAAATTCTTTTTCATAAAATCAAGTATTCCTTTGCAATCAGTTTGAATAAGAAAAGGTTTTAGGGCTAAAAAGATTAAGAACTTTTCAATTCCCCTTATGACTACAAGTATTTCTTTTTTCATCGTGGGATAATTGCATTCTGCCTTATTAAAGCCTCCACTGCAATATTTAAAGATTTTTTCTCCTTCTTTGATTTTGAGTACTGCACTCCAATGCTCATTGTTGACATTTGTCTCAAGAAGTAAGTCATCTCCTTCGTTAGAAAAATTAAGAACAGGAAGATTTTTACCCATCTTTTTGAAATTTTGAACCATCTTTGTATCATTAATGGTCCATGTCCAACTTACTTCTTTTTTGAGTTTCTGTTGCAATGGCTTTTTCAGCTTAGCTAAATCTTTAATGAAATCTGAAGTATAGGTAAGGCATCCAAGAAATCTTTCTAGCTGCTTCCTATCTTTAATTTTTTTAGGAAACTTTTCTACTTTTTCCATAATATGTTTTTGTAGATTAATTTGTCCAGCTTTTATTTCTAAACCTAAGAACTCAATTTTTTGTTCAACATAAATGCACTCGTTCTTTCCAAGTATAATACCATGATCAATGCATCTTTAGGTGACAATTAAGATATCATCTTTGTGTTGTTCTATGGTCTTGGAAAAGACAAGGATGTCATCAATGTAAACTAAACAACAATGATTAAGATCTTTCAAGATGTTATCCATTGTTCTCTGGAATATTTAAGATTAATTTTTAGGATCAAATGACATTATTATCCACTCATAATGTCCTTGTGGGGCACTAAATGTAGTTAAAGGAATACTTTCCCTGTCCATTTTTATCTTACAACACCCGCTTTTGCAATCCATTTTTGAGAACCAAGAAGCTCCTTGAATTCTATTGAAGATGACTATTTTATTAGGAATATAATAACCATCAAAGACAGTATTATTGTTAAACTTTTTGTAATTGATTACCATTTTTGCTTTTTCGCTTTTTTCTTTGGTGTGATTTTTTAATATGAAAGCAGGACTGGTGTGAGGACTCTTACTATTCCTAATTAGTCCTTTATTCAGAAGTTCTTTGATTTGGTTATTAAACTCTTGGATGTCCTGGTGTGTATACACCATTTGTTTAACTTGGACAATAGTGTTGGGATTTAATAAAGTGATTTTAGCAAATATTTTATCTTTATCCCAAAACTTTAGAGGATTATCAAAGTAGAGTTCTTTGCATAATTTTTCTTATTACTCAACAATCTGCTCTTTAATAGATAACTCAAGCAATGAAATTATTAGCTCTATTTCTTGTTGTGCAGGCATTACCTTCTCACCACACTGGCTGCGTGTAAATTCAATTTTTTGATGAGTGTGAGCCTTACTTAATTTTTCAATAGAAACTAAGTGACCATTAATTGTAAATATTATTTGGTTTATGGTCTGGGTGCATGGAGAATATAATCTTTGAAAATTATTTTCAATAATTATATTATGAGAGGTGTTGGGCAAAAATTTAATAAAATAAATAATATGCACAACATAACTTTCCGACGTATATAAAAAATATACATCGGTTTATTTTGAGTACGACCCTATTCAAGAGGACAAACCTCCTTAATTACATCTCCCTCTCGGGAGGCTACCTTTTGATTCCGACTCAGTCTGTTTTATTATTTCCCTTCTTTGTTTGTTTTTCTCTTCTTTTTTTTTAGCATTAATAAGACTTTATATAATTTGGGTCGACATGTATATTGTATGCCGAGTCAACCCTTATCCAAACTTAATTGTATCAGATAGTGTCCGTATAGGCACCTTCTAGGAAGGGTACTACACGTACACCTTCTTCATGTGCAGGTTAGGACACGGGCGATTTAATTTAATTTGGAATTTGGGTTGCACCCACTTATTTATCATGAGCTGCCTACGTACCTCTTTTATAGAGGATCAAACCAGTCGTAGTTCTTTGATTTTATTTGATTTAATTTATCTTTTTTTATCTTGGTTAAGTTATTTATGTTAGGATAATTTTTGATTTAATTTTGGTACACTGACTTTTTTTTATGACCAAGGGTGTTCAGGCCAACTTGTTCGCACCTCAACTAAATCCTTAGGGGCCCTGAAGTTAATTTTTAGCATAGTGATTAAATGGACCCATGACTTCCAATCAAACCGGCTATTGTTTTTGGCACACATAATTAATATGTAAATTAGACTTGGTAATTAGTGAAGCTTCTATTTTTGGCACGCTCCATGATCTCCCTTGAAATAATAGCATAGTGATTAGAAGCAGACTGCGAACATGAGGTTAGCTAGCTCGCACCTCGACTAAGTTATATTTTTAGCTACTTCATGATTTTTTTTTTATTTGCCGACTTAACCTTTAGTGGGGTCGGTCTATTAATTTTGTTTAACTTGCGACGGCACCCGAAATTTATTTATGGGTTTCCTACGTACCCTTAGTGGGATCGAATCGACGTAGTTCTTAGCCCGAATTTTATTTGGGATTACGTCTCGGAAAGGGGAGAATTTAGTAGGCTTGGTTGTACGTTTGGCTCGGGTACGGTCCATTTTTCCATACTTATTATTTTTTAACAAGGCTTCGACTTTTTGAAAAACTTCCCATTTGATTTGTCTTGGTCACGTAATGTGTAACGAAAAGTTACAGAACTATAACTTTAACCTTTTAAAGAGAGGGGGAAAAAAAAGGCTTATTTTGGTCTATTTCATGGAATTGAAAATTTGAGAGGGGTCGGTTTGAGCCCGTTTCAGGATTTCGATTTAGACTGAACTCGACAAAATTTTATATCGAGCTTCCTACGTATCCTTAGTAGAATCAAGTCATCGTAATTCTAATAGTTACTCAGCTTAACCATATTTTATTTTCCCCGTTGTAAATTTGATTCAGTGGACCCACGAAAATTTCCATACCCTGTCAAATTTGATGTTAATTGCATATGATAATCTTTATTTGATTACCGTGATACCCTTTGTAAAGCCCCCATTTTCTTTACCCAATCCTTAGTTGCTCTTAGCAGAAGGTTTGAAAACAGTAAGTCCACAACCTTGAACTGGAAACTTTTTAAGTGTTTGATATTCTTTCCAACCCAAACGCTTGCTATGTCTATTCTGTTTCAGTTGATTAGGGAAAGGTCCTTGATTCTTGGCATCAGAATATTTGCTAATATATATATTCCTTTCTTGGATTTTTAGTTAGAATCAATATGTGAGACTTAATTCAAAAGAGTTTCACAATGAGTCTAATTCATCCAGGCTTATAAAAGAGGCTTCAACTCTCTGTTTTATTTTTGTTAAACCTTTGAGACCCTTTTTTTTTTGTATTTACTCTCTATGGAGCGATTCTTCTTTGATAGGTGGGAGCAAATCATCTTCTTCCATCTTGTTTTGTCCCAGTAAAAAAAAACTTCCATCATTAATCTCTTCCCCCATCATATTGATTTCTTTCTTTTTTTTTTGTAACCTCCAAAACAGAGCATGCAATGGATTTTGCCACAACTCACTTCAATAATAATAAAAAAGTGACGTATAATGAATTCTCTTGACTCTTGGACCATTGATCATATCATATATATTCATGATTTGTGAAATTTATTTGCCATTGAACCAAACCATCCGTGGCAGAGCATAGTTTCCCACCCCATTTGTCTCTTCTTTTTTAAATAAAAAAAAAACGGTTCAGCAGAACCTGGGATCCCACAGGATCCCCTGGCTTATGGGTCCGGCGGGACCTGAGATCCGGCAGGATCCGTTAGTGTTTGACGTCCAGCAGGACCATGACTTGACATGAACACTTGAAGGCGGTGATTTGAGGGAGATTGAGAATATGAAGGCTAATTTTAATGTCCTTACCTTTAGACTTCACTGTAATGTTGCTCCCTGTTTTTTTGTCTTCGTCAATTTGTGCTCTGTTTTGTTTTGGTTGTGTAACGCCCTGAAATTTTTGTTACTTATTTTGAATTACGTGCAATATGTAAATTATGTGTATGTTGAACGTCTTTTATTTTATGCGCATGTGTGTGTTCGATGTTATTATGATTATTATGTTTTGGGAGAATAATTAGAGAGAGGCAGAGAGGAAAGAAGGAGAAGAAGAAAAGAAGAAGAAGAAGAAGAAGAAGAAGAAGAGAAGAAGAAGGAGAAGAAGTTTGGGGTTTTGATTTTGGATGCAAATTTAAGGTGAGTAATTCTTGTTTTCTTCAACTAAACTTGATTAGGGTAAGATTAATTTGATAATTTGTGTTCGAATTTGATATATCAATTTAGAATTGAAGCTTTGAATTTGATGTTTTAGGGTTTGGTAGATTAGAGTCATAATTCCACCCCCCTAGAAACTCACCTCTATAAATTGTATGATTGATTGTGATTTTTGGAATAATTGGATGTTATTAATTGATGTTTATATTCTGAATTCATCCACATACATGTTCTAATTGGGATTTTTGGGTTGATTGATTGTATTCAAAGAACAAAATGGAGAAAACTGGCTTGAATTTTCGGATTTGTGCAGAGCTCGTGTAGTCTCTGATTTTCTGGGAATTATTGGCTAGTTGAAAAATTCTGAACATTTTACTGTAGGTTACCCATGATATTAAGCAACTTCTGGTAAATTTTCATGAATTTTAGATGTTTATTTTATAAGTTATGAAATTTTGATCGAAACTGCCCTGTTATTGTGTGCGAAAAATCAGATTCTGTTTGAATTATTGTGAGCTATTGGATTGGATAAAACTTATGAAATTTTTACTGTAAACTTCTGAGTATGACTGGAAAATTCCTGTAAATTTTCATGAATTTTGGATGTGTATTTTAGAAGTTATGAATTTTTGATTGGGACTGCCATGTTTTGGATGCATGGTTTTCGGTTACTGTTTTAATTATTTTGAAGGATTTGTTTGGAGATAAATTATCAAATTAATCTTACCCTAATCAATTTTAGTTGAAGAAAATAAGAATTACTCACATTAAATTTGCATCCAAAATCAAAACCCCAAACTTCTTCTCCTTCTTCTTCTCTTCTTCTTCTTCTTCTTCTTTTCTTCTTCTCCTTCTTTCCTCTCTGCCTCTCTCTACCGTGTGTGGGTGTGTGTTGTGCTGAAGAAGAAACCAAACCCCATCCCCTTTTTGGATAAAGATCATGTGAAGCCTAAAACAAATCCCCCTTTTCTTTTCTTTTTTCCTTTTTTTTTTCAAGCCCACCTTCTCTGAATTTTTTTTTTGTGCACAATTACTAAATAAGACATATCTAATTATTCTCCCAAAACATAATAATCATAATAACATCGAACACACACATGCGCATAAAATAAAAGACGTTCAACATACACATAATTTACATATTGCACGTAATTCAAAATAAGTAACAAAAATTTCAGGGCGTTACAGGTTGTTACAGAGCTTTCCCTTTTGTATCTCTCTCTCCTCGTAGCCTCTTGCTTTTTACTGTCCTCCTCTTTTTTTTTCCTTTTTTTTTTGCTTGGTTGTACCCCTTCTCTATTTATAATTGTGCTCAGTAGTTGTCTTTTACTTCAACCACATTGTAGCATTATCTGGGGATGGAAGAGGTGGGCAACGTGGGCTATCAACCACCACAGAGAACTGCCTCTGTAAAAATTGCTCATTTCTCATTTTACTGAAAAATTACTAAGAGGTGTTGCTCTAGTTTTCCATTTACAGCTAAATGCTTTTTTTTTCTGGGCTTCGTTTAAATAGTCAATGGCCAGGGAGTCTTATTTACACACCCCTTTTTTTTGGCTCTCCTTTTTTTAAAAAAAATTCGTTTGTAGCCCCCCCCCCCCAAAAAAAATAAAAAAATAACTACACCTTTTCTTTATTTATTTTTTTATGTCTTTTACTATGTAACGGATCCACTTTTGTTTGTCTTTTATACTAAGACATAATAGTTATGAAAGTGCTATACCAAGAATTATCGAAATTTTTGGTTCAACAGTTGCCCCCCATGCATTATTGGTGCTATATGTTTATAATACAAATAATGCACGTATTTTGTCGGGTCTTTGCACCAACAGTAATTAATTTTCCTCTTTTTTAATCTCTTTTTTTTGTAGAGGATAATTAACGATCATGGACGGGACTCTTGGCAATGAAAGGGCTCCACTTGAAAATGGACAAGAATGTGGCTACGGGCCTTATTATCGGCGTTCAAGCTCTTTGCGAAGTCTCAATGCGATTCCTTCCTCCTCCTTGACATCTATTTTCGTTAGGAAGGTTAGAGTCAAGCAAGGGACACTTCATTATCGTCGAAATGACGTAAACAAATGTGTCGATGTGAGCAAGGATTCTGAGAACTATTTCAATGCTACTGTTCTCGAAAAAGTTAATACTGAACGTCGTGGCCCTGAAATATATCCTACTGAGGAGGAATTTTATCCAGCCTTACACAGACTTCTTACTGCGAGAAGGAACTGGGGGCCGACCTTCCAATTTCGAGGCCACTCAACTTTTATGTTGGGGGTGATGGAATGGACTAAACGAGTGCTTACTCGTTTTGAAGAACCTTTGAAACAGGCTGGCATATTTGGTGCCGTTGGTGTTTTCCAGTTTTCGTACCATTTTGACGCAAATGTATGGCGGGCTTTCTGTGAACTTTGGGGTCGACTAACCAATACTCTTCACCATAGTGCGGGCGAAGTTTGTATTTCACTTTATGACTTAGAACGGGTTGGAGGTTTACCCATTCTTGGAGATATATACGATGAATTCTTACCTCCAAACAAGGATTTGGCCAACCACGATGAATATCCTGCTACAGTTATTGAGCTCTTACGTATTCATGCTGAGCTCTGCAAGTTTCACAAGGTTAATCATATTTATTATGACCTCTGGTTGGACCATTTTTACCGAGAATACTTGGTCTACTTTGCATATGGGGAACAAACAAATTCTGAGAAAGAGAAATTTGAGACCAAGAAGAGCAGCCCGCTTCGTATCTCACGTCAAGAACGAATGCCAGACTTAAATGTTACAGCTGAGGGTGAACTTGCTGCTTTCGTAGTCTTTTGGCTGAGTTGTTTTGTCTTACCACATGGTAGAGAGGTCATAAGGCCAGAAACATTTGTAATGGCTGCATTGATGGCTTCTGGGCGACGAATTTCTTTGGCTCCCACAGTGCTTGGCTATATCTATCACAGCTTAGAAGAGGCGGCAAGTCATCCAGACCATCCTGGTAAAGCTAATGCCATTTTTCCCAGCCACTATCTGGTAGGTTGGTTAGCAGAGCTATTTCCTTGTTTGTATCATCATCGTCCAAATAGTGACTGTCCGAGTGATTTTCCCGCTCTTGTTCGTTATGCTGGATTACTTGGCAGCAAGCTTTCCTTATCCCAAGCCAGACACGTATTCAGGGATGGGAGGTATCTTTCCCTCAGAGCTAGCTCCTATCGTGAGGACTCCCGTAATGGTCGAGATGTGATCGACATGGGGTTACCGGAGGAGGATTTTAAATTTTTCTTATCCATTCGATCAGCTGTACTTCCTGTACGTGTTGGTGCCGATTTACTTTTGGAGCCTTATTACCCCAACCGATTTGCTTGCCAATTTGGGTTTGATCAAGGGGTTCCGTCTAATCGCTTAAGCTTTATCAGAGCCCTTCGACTGCAAAGGAACGTGATGGATCTTGCACAAGCCTATGATGATCTTCGGAGGCGGGATACAGGGGCTAAGTTTTATGTCTCTCCTTCCTATTATGAAGGAGTTTGCTCTTGGGATTATTGTAGTTGGTGGACCAAAATCAGTACTCCTTATTTGAGTCAATCTGTTGAAAAGGTTCACCAGACTACAACGAATAAGAAAGAGACTACAACGAATAAGAAAGAGCTTTTGAGGGAAACTGCTTATGTTATTGATCACCTACGCCCTCTTTGTGAGTTTGTTCCCGGAGCTATTGAAGTTTCGGGAGATATAGGCAGCAATTGTACCAAAGAGAAACCTTCAGTGTCATTCTCTGGAAAAGGGAAAGCCAAGGCTTCGGGAAGCGACAAAAGGCCTCAGAAGAAGAAGAAGAAAAGGCCCTCCTATGATCAATCGCATATTACCATGAATTCTCATGATCAATCGCCTATTGAAGTAAATTTCAAGAGAGCTCACTATGACCGCCCCAATCAATCTGATGATTCTGATGTGGGGGATGGCGCAGGTTTTGAAGATTTGCCTGTCGTGGACTTAGATACTTTTACTGAACAGAGAAATCTGAATCAACGGGATGCCCTCACAGGAACAATAGAAGTGCCCCTACATGAAGTGCCTCTTGCTGCAGTAGAGCACTCTGATACAGTCGAAACTGCTATCGTTCATATGCCTACCACTCCTGGTGACTTGGTTGAAGTCATGCCTATTCAAAGCATCCTTACTTCTTTAGCGAGTCTCTTTTGTAACTTGAAAGAAGATTGGGTTCAAGAAAGCATTCTCAAAGGAGTAGGGGCAATCATTGATATTATTTCTAATCATAGCTCTGCCAAGGACTTGTTAGCTAGCAAAACATGAATTTTTCAATCTTTGAATGCACTTCGCTCCATGATTGACATTTACAAGCTCAGCACAATAGAGATTTGTTGGCTTTCCTCCAAGGTAGAAGAGATATTTGGCATAGTTGAGGCCGCTGCGAAGATGGAAGAATTAGTGGATGTTGATCGAGTTAAGGCTTTGTCTGACCAAGATCTCACTTGTTCTTCTAAAATTGTTCGTATTGAAGGCAAGGTTAATAGCCTGTCTAATGAGTCCACAAAGCTTAAAGTTAAAGAGTAGGAGATTCTGAGGGAGGAAGAGCGGGTCCACAAAATGCGAGAGGATTTGACCGCCCAGCAACAAAATTTAAATGAGGCAGAGAGAATGTTGAAATCCTCTCTAGATTTGAGGAAACAAGAAGCTGAACAGGTGAAGGCGGACTTGATTGAGGCTGGGTTTTCCAAGCTGCAGGATTTGGAGAAGGAAAAGGAACGTGTCAAGAATTTGGTCGACAATGTAATCTCCTTTAATAATGTCTAGATTTTGCTTTGTTTTGTTTAATTAGTTTGCATTTATATTCCCAGCCTTCGGCCCATTTTGTACTGCACAATTCATGCTATTGCAATAAGATTTGGATGTTTCTTCCTTTTCTCCCTTTTTTTGATCCCCCTCCCCCCCCCCCCCCCTTTTATTTATTTATTTTTTTTATTTTTTTTATTTTTTTTAAGAAATAACAAAAATCAAAATAATTACACAACAAGGAGTAATTACTAATGATTCTCGCTATAAACATCACATGATCACTTGATACATCACATGAATCTAAAATCTCTCATATATAAGGGAAAAAGAGGGGTTTATTCATTTTTATGCCTGGGTCTGGCATGAAACCAGATTGCCTACGTACCCCCTTTCTTAAGGGATCAAGCCTTCCGTAGTTCAATGCAATTCAACTATCCAGCAACTTCAAGTAAAGAATTTCTTTACAAATTTGCCATTGACACAGGCATATATTATTCGGCCATCATGATTTGAGAGCTCATATGCTACTTTAGGAAAGACTTTGGTGATTAAATATGGGCCTTCCCATTTAGGCTCAAATTTCCCTTGTGTCTTTCGATTGACGACAATAGGTCTCCTTATTGTTAAGACCAGATCACCCATGCCAAATGAGCGAAATTTGACTCGTCTATTGAATGCACCAACCATTTGAGCTTGGTAAATTTCAAGCCTTTGTTGGGCCATTAGTCGACGTTCATCTAATGCTTCCAGCTCAGCCAATCTGACTTGAGTGTTTTCATCTGGATTGGTGAATTGCATGGCCACCCTTAAAGAAGGTAATTGCATCTCGAGGGGTAACACAGCTTCAGAACCAAACACCAAGTTATAGGGTGTACAGCCAGTTGCAGTCCGAACAGTGGTTCGATAGGCCCATAAAGCTTCTAGTAGTCGTTCATGCCAATCCCTTCTTGATTTTGAGATCATTTTCTTCATAATCTTACAAAGTACTTTTATTGAATGCTTCAGCTTGACCGTTCGAGGATGGATTATAGCTTGATGAAAAGCTACGTCTGAACTTGTACTTCTCTGCAAGCCTTATCATCACTTGATTTTTAAAGTATAGGGCGTTGTCTGAAATGATCTTGTATGGGACTCTGTATCTATAAATGAGATGGGTCCTGATGAAGTCAGCAACTTGCTTTGCTCCCACTTCTTTTAACGGGATGGCTTCAGCCCATTTTGAAAAGTAGTATGTTGCTGCCAAAATAAACACATGTCCACGAGAGGAGGATGGCTCGAAAGGTCCTATCACGTCGAGTCCCCATGCATGGAAGGGCCAAGATAATATGCTTGGATGGAGTAATTGTGGTGGCTGGTGGATGAAATCTCCATGCATTTGACAAGCTTTACATGCTTTAGCAAATTTTATAGCATCTTGAACCATAGATGGCCAATAATAACCCAACCTTTTGACTTGATTAGCAAGTTTTGGACCTGCCTAATGAGCACCACATACCCCAGCATGAACTTCATTTAGGACATAAGTTGCTTCCTCTCTTGACAAGCATCTAAGTAACGCCCCATCAAAAGCTTTCCGATATAAGGTGTCATTTTTAAATGTAAACCTTAGTGCTCGTCGTTTTATATCTACCCTTTTCTTAGGATCTGTGGGTAGAATGCCATACTGGACGTACTCAATAAGAGGTTGCCTCCAGTCTGTCTCTTCTTCGATTTCAAGAACGAAGACCACATTTGTTTCTTCAACTTCATCAAGACGGTCTAAAGCTGAGGCCAACAAGTGACGTTCCCCGATTGTTATTTGAATTTCCCTTTCATCAGGGAGAGTCAGTGAAGCAGCCAACTTTGCTAAGGCATCTGCTTTGTCATTTTCAGACCTCGGTACATGACTGACTTCTACTTGGAGGAATTGGTTCATAAGGCTTCTTGCCCTCTTGTAAAGAGGCAATAATTTGGCGTTTCTTACCTTGTATTGACCATTTATTTGTCGGATAATTAATTGCGAATCCCCAAATACTTCAAGCTGGTCAATATGCATTTCATGGGCCAATTCGAGGCCAATGATGAGTGCCTCATATTCAGCCACATTATTTGAACAGATTTCGAGGAGAGAGAACGAGTGAGGAACAAGTCCTCCAGATGGTGTGACAAACACAATTCCTACACCGGCTCCACGATTCGTTGCTGCCCCATCAAAATATAGCTGTCATGTTTTAATTTCAGCAAGCATAACTTCATCATCTGGCAAGTCATCAGGCAATTCCTCATTATCTGGACATGGATGAGCTGCTAGGAAAGCAGCTATAGCTTGTCCCTTTACTGCCTTTTGAGGCATGAATTTGATGTCAAAAGGGGCGAAAAGCATAGCCCATTTAGCCAACCTTCCTGATAGCATATGCCTAGACAATATATACTTTAATGGATCTGCTTTTGAGATCAAAATAATTTGATGAGACAAGAGGTAGTGCCGCAACTTTTGAACGACGAAGACCAAAGCCAGGCAAATTTTTTCCATAGAGGAATAATTTATTTCTGCGCGCACCATTGTCCGGCTAATGTAATACAAGGCGTTTTCCTTCCCTTCATCGTTGTTTTGAGCCAACATAGCCCCTAACGATCGTTCGAGGGCTGCCGTGTATAAGATTAAGGGTCTTCCTTGTAGAGGAGCCATTAGGACAGGTGGTCTCGTGAGATACTGCTTGATGCTTTCAAAAGCATTTTGACAAGTTTGATCCCAAATGAAAGGCGTGTCCTTTTTTAGGAGTCTTGTGAAAGGTTGACACCTTCCTGACAAATTTGAAACAAACCGTCGTATGTAGGCCAACCTTCCTTGTAAGCCCCGCAATTCTCTTAAGTTCCTCGGAGGGCGCATTTGGATTATGGCTTTGACTTTATCTGGGTCAATCTCAATCCCTTCCTTCCGAACCACGACGACGAGAAATTTCCCTGAGGTGACTCCAAATGCACATTTTAAGGGGTTCATCTTGAGTTGATGTTGACGAGGCTTTTCAAAGACCTTTCTTAGGTCATGTGAGTGATTTTCTCTATCTTTGGTTTTTACAACCAAGTCATCAACATAGCATTCAACTAGGTTGTGGAGAAAATCACGAAAAATGATTGCCATGGCCCTCTAATAGGTGGCCCCGACATTTTTCAACCCAAATGGCATTACTGTATAGCAGTATATGCCTTGTGGTGTTCGAAAGGTTGTTAAGTCTTCATCATCGGGATGCATTTTGATTTGATTGTACCCCGAGAAACCATCCATGAAAGACAGAGCCCCAAACCCTGTAGTGGCATCCACGAGGAGTTCAATGATTGGTAGTGGGAAATCATCATTGGGACATGCATCATTTAAGTCCCTGAAATCCACACATATCCGAAGTTGACCATTCTTTTTTCGAACTGGTACGATGTTATCCAACCAAGTGGGGTATTGAACTTCACGAATGAAGTTAGCCTTTATGAGCTTGTCAACCTTAGCATTTATTTGAATTGTCAGTTCAGGACGAAAGCGTCGTTGAGGTTGCTTTATCGGCTTTACTCCTTCAGAAATGGCTAACTTATGGACAGCGACACTTGGATCCAAGCCTGGCATGTCTTGATATCCCCAAGCAAATACATCCTTGTATTCCCGAAGGAGTTGTTCATACTGTACCACCTCTTCATTATTTAACACGGCACTCACAAAAATTGGCTTGGGTTCATCAGTTGTGCCCAAATTTATCTCTCGAAGCTCATCAATTGTTGCTTGACCACCCTCTTCCATTTCTAGTGGTGCTGGTTGGATAATTTTGATAAAATCCTCAGAGGATCCTTGTTTTATAGCAACTGAGTCACCATCTAATCTCTTAGATGAATAAGTGTGAACTTGGACTTCATCACTCCCTTTACAATTTAGCATATCGATCCTGTGATGCTTGGGAACCTTTTGACAAGGAAATTCAAAGTTTTGAGCATTTTCCTCGTTTGCCATAGACACAACATTAACTAGCTCCACCTGCTCAATTTGGCTAACATCATTTTGTCCCCGAACCCAGACGAAGCTTCTAGGCTGTTGCTTTTTCTGCTTTCTGACTCGGACATTCTTTTGCTTGGGTTCATTGATTTTACCAAGTCTTTGAAAAACTGAGATTCGGGGTTGGACTTGCTCATTTTGGGAAAACATCTTTTGTTCTCGGGGTGTAAAGACCATATCATTTGTGGTATGAGCATTGAGAATCCCCCCATCATTGGATATTTGAAGATTTCAGAAGGTATTCTCTTGCAATGATGCCTTTAGGACTCCACTTTCAAATGAAATATTCAATTTTTGGTTTTCCTTGGCAAGTCCTCTCTTATTCTTCTTGCTCCACTTTGATGATGATGGCCCTCCTGGAGATGAACCGCTTGAAGAGGATGCTCCTATTAGAGGCTTTGAAAGGTTTTCCCTTAACACCACTCTCTTGTTTCTGAGTGATGTTCTTATGACCAGATTTTCTTTGGGTACCGACGGATCAATTCTTCGGAGGGAAAAAGTATAACTCGTGACAAGAGAGTTCATAATTTCCTTCACTGGAGTCAGGGCCTTTTGGCCGTCCTTTCTTTTGTCTTTAGGTGTGTATTTGAACAACACCTTTGATCGTGAAAACTGACCTTTCTTAGCTTCACTAGCGTAACTATTGACAACCCGAATGACCTTTTGGGGCAAAGTAAAGGCCTTGGGTTTTTCTTTTTGGTTGTCCTTTTCTTGAGCAAAAAGAACTTGGGAGGTTCCAGAATCCGCTGATTTATAAAACTTGGCATCAGCATAATTAACATCTTCCCCATGAAAAGGATTCGTTTCCCCACAGATTGTTTTCTCATTGCCATGCTCGTCAGTGTATTTCAAACATTGGTGAAGATTCGAGGCAATAACCTTGCTAGTATGGAGCCACGGTCGACCGAGTAGGGCGTTATAAGAAGTATCAGCATCTATTACATGAAAGAGAACATCTGTGTAGAGGTTGTCTAGCTCAATTTTCAAAGCAATAGTGCCTAAGGCGTTCTGCCCTACCTGATTAAACCCTTGTATTGTGAGCAAAGTTGGGGACAACTGATTTGGAGTTATCCCTACTTCCCTTAATACCCTCAATGGAAGAAGGTTGACTGCAGAACCACAGTCAAGTAGGATCCGATTTATTCTTTTATCTCCAATCCTACCGGTGACATACAGAGGCCTGTTATGATTTGCAGACCCCAACTGGAGATCCTCATCAGAGAATGTTACGCAAGCCATGCATGCAGCACATCGGTTTAAAGGATATGATAACACCTCATCCACTTCAATAGGATCAACTTGATCTTTGTAGTCGTCGGGGTCCATTAATGCTTGTATAAGTGCCCTTCTTAGCTCTCTGGACATTTGTAAGGCGTCATAGACACTTAGGCACGCTGGGATTCGCTTGAGATGAGAAATGACATCATAACGAACCTTTTCATTATGAGACCCTTGACGAACTTGAAAAGGGGTTGTGACAGGAAGATCCTTCTTGGAATCTTTAGTTGCTTGTCTGTTCTCAGCAGTTCCCTGGCTATTTGAGCTCGAGGGAATTACTTCCTCACCACCCTTTTCTTTAGCGTCATCTGATATTAGTGGTATCTCTGGTGTCGTTTCTTTTTTCTCCTCTTTCCCTGCTGGTTTCGGTGGTTGGAGTTGACGACCAAATCGAAGAGTTATTTGATCCACTTCTTGAACGATGTTTGTGGGAATGGCATTCGCTTCTTCACATTCATCAGCCCATGAAACCATGCAACATTGGGCTACTTCCCCTTCTTCAGGGTTATCATCCGAGGAGTCACTACCGAAAAAACCTTTGGGGATATAATCACTTAAAGTGAACGGGGTCTTAACCGGTGGCACGTACTCCTCTTCAGAAGATAAGTCTGGCTTCTTTTTGGCCCTTGACTTCTTTTTCTTGTTTTTCTTTTGAGGTGGATTCTGTCCTTTTATTTTAACTCCTGGGGACTGAGAAGCACGGACTATGCCCTACTAAAATGATCGCCTGCTAGAGTAAGTTTGCCACCCAAAGTTATCATCATGCTCATCTTCTGATGTTGCCCATGCCTCTAGACCTGGGTCTAGGTAAAAATCATATAAGGTAGGTGCTCCTGGTGAGGGTGCAGGCATATCTGGGTACACCCATACAATTGCTACATCATCAACAACAACGAACTTGATGGGGACCGCATAAGGTGGTAATGACACCGTTGGAATCCCTTGATTAGTTTCTGAGGATGATGGGTGAGATTCATCCCTCTGTTCCACCGTTGAGGTTGCATTTGACGATGCGGTGGGTCCTTTGGCTGGAGCCCCTTCTATCTCGATTTCTCCCCTTCTAATCATATCTTCGATTATGTCTCTGAAGACATAACAATCTTTTATGGGGTGACTAATGATCCTATGGTATGAGCAATACTTAGGATCATTTGTCATATTGACCTCGGCAGGTCGTTTTGGCTCTGGAAGAGAAAGGGCTTTTGCAGCCATTAACTCATCAAATATCCCTTGAACATCATCATCATCGAAGGGATACTTCTTTTCTTTTCTTTCCTGGAGGGTGAGTCGTCGAGCTCCTTCTTTTTGTTTGTCTTTGCCGTTGTTGAAATTTTCGCCATTGTTTGGCTTTAGGCTTGCTCTGACAAACGTAGCCATTAACTCTCCCTTCTTGTTTGGCCTTTTGATTTCTTCCCTCTTGGGTTGTATGGCTTTCTGATGAGCAAATTGTCTTTCTACATTGCTCGCTTTAGACACGAGAGCATCAAAGTTTTGAGGCTCAGCAGTACCAACATATGTAGCGACTTGAGGGTCTAAATTGTTTGCACACATTTGAACTGCTGATTGCTCGCTTAGCTTTTCTGGGCATTGCAAGCTTAAGCTTCTCCACCTCATGATAAAATCATTAACACTTTCGTTTGGCCTTTGGTGAGTATCATCCAGATCTATTATAGAAACTCTTCGCTTTGAACTCACGAACTGGGCTAGGAATGCCCTTTGGAGGTCATCCCAAGTGTGTAATGACCCAGGCTGAAGTTGGGTATACCATGTAAACGCGGCTCCTTTCAAGGACTGTACGAACTGCCTGTTCAACAATGCGTCATTTAAGGCAGTTTCACCGCACGCTGAGCAAAAATGGGCCAAATGCTCATGCGGTGACCCATTTATTACATCAAACTTTTCAAAGTTTGGCTTTTGGTAACCCTTGGGGAAAGGAACCAAGTCGTAGTGACTTGGGTATGGGCTCCTATACCCCAACACTGGAGGATTCATGGCTGCTTGATGCTCTCTGATTCCTTGAGCTACCAACTCCTTGATATCTTGCGGAGTAATAACTGTGTTGTTACTGCTAACCTCATTAGTCTTTTCATGCTCCCTATTTTCAAGGCGCATAGTGAGATTAGCTATTTCGGCCTCTTTTGCAACTCTTGCATTTGCTCCTCGAGACTAGGCGTGCTGGTAACCAAGACCGGCATGTTTTCAGCCTGATCATCCTTGCTAACTTGCTCTTGTAAGATGATGGTGGATGTCGCTTCTTCTTCGGAAACGGCAAGCCTTGTAACTTCATCTTGTCTTTTCAGTTGGTCCTTACCTTGCTGAAAGGTAGTGGCTGAAGATTGTAAGGCCACCTCGGCATATGATAGTGCTTTGGCCCTTGATCTTGTGATAGGGCCGCTGTATGCATGTGACTCGATCCCTTCAAAGGTTAAATCACTTTGATTTTGTGGCCTAGGAGGTAAAATCCTCCTACCTTTTGTAAGGCTTTGAGGAGTAGTGGTTGTGACCTGCAAAAGTCTTGGCACCATAGTGGAGGTGCTTGAGGTTGAAGGTTTAACAAATTTAACCTTTGCAGTTTTAGGTATTGTTTCCTCCTCTGAATACAAGGTCATCATGACTTCGGCTACGGGAATATCAACAGGGATAGTCCCGATAATAATCCGCCTTGTAGGGCGAACTTGAGGAGTCTTCTTGACTCCTGAGGTTCCTTCCCCAAATGGCTTATTGGGGGTCTTCAAGGTTGGGGGTTTTTTGCTTGTCTTTGCCCCCTTCCTGGTGGATGCAGGAGCCCAAGTGTGGATTGAACCTGAGGAAGGAACTTGATTTTGCCTCAGGGGTAGATTAGCGACCCGAGTTTGCCTTGGGGCCGAAGTGGGGACCCGAACTTGCTTTGGGGTCAGATGGGGGACCCGAGCTTGCCTTGGTTGGATTGTCGCTCGGGCTGTTGGTGCTTCCCTTATGTAGGTTCCCCTCAGATTTGGCATTTGGCTGGGGCATGGGGTCAGCACCGGGTTGAACGGCCTAGCCATTGAGGGGCACGCCGTAGAGGATAACCTTTGCTGAAAAGCCCTCCTCAAGGTCGTCTTGGCTAGCTCCAAGGCTGGTGATGAAGCTAGCTTAGGTACAACCGACTTGGCACGACGCTTGTCACTTCTACGCTTGTTGCATTTTAAGTTTTTCACCGCTTTCTTTGTAAGCAGTTTGTCGGCCTTAGGGGCGGACCTGCTTGCCCTTTCAAGGCCCCAGAGAGGTTCCATTGAGTTTGACAATGGAAACTCAGCCAGGATAGATCGTGACCCAACAGTAAAGACCACGTGCACGTTCTTCCTAGCCTGAAATATTCCGCGTTTGATCACAAATGTGACAGGAAGCTCGTTGAAGTTAACGGTGACTTGAGGTGCCATTTTTCTTCAACTTGAACTTAATCTTGTGGACACAAAAACAAACACAACAAAAGACAATAAAATAAATATTAGCTTAATATAAACAAATCGGAGATGAAAAGGAAAATAGGGTCCCACCGGGCGTGCCAAAAATTATGTTGGCGACTCCACTGGGGATTTAATAAAATAAATGTCCGAGTCAGAAATTTTGTATGTAGCATTGAATATGTAGATAAAATAATATGTAAATACAAAAAAAAATTATGTTGGGCAAAAATTTAATAAAATAAATAATATGCACAACATAACTTTCCTACGTATATAAATAATATACATCGGTTTATTTTGAGTACGACCCTATTCAAGAGGATAAACCTCCTTAATTACATCTCCCTCTCGGGAGGCCACCTTTTGATTCCGACTCAGTCTGTTTTATTATTTCCCTTGTTTGTTTGTTTTTCTTTTTTTTTGGCATTAATAAGACTTTATATAATTTGGGTCGACATGTATATTGTATGCCGAGTCACCCGTTATCCGCAACTTAATTGCATCAGATAGTGGTCGTATAGGCACCTTCTAGGAAAGGTACTATGCATACACATTCTTCATATGCAGGTTAGGGATCGGGTAATTTTATCTGATTTGGAATTTGGGTTGCACCCACTTATTTATCGTGAGCTGTCTACGTACCTCTTTTATAGAGGATCAAACCAGTCGTAGTTCTTTAGTATTATTTGATCTAATTTAATTTATTTTTTTATCTTGGTTAGGTTATGTGTGTTAGGATAATTTTTGATTTAATTTTGGTACACTGACTTCTTTTTTTTTTTGATGACCAAGGGTGTTCAGGCCAGCTTGCTCGCACCTCAACTAAATCCTTAGAGGCCCTGAAGTTAATTTTTAGCATAGTGATTAAATGGACCCATGACTTCTAATCAAACCGACTATTTTTTTTTTGCACACATAATTAATATGTAAATTAGACTTGGTAATTAGTGAAGCTTCTATTTTTGGCACGCTCCATGATCTCCCTTGAAATAATAGCATAGTGATTAGAAGCAGACTATGAACGTGAGGTTAGCTTGCTCGCATCTCGACTAAGTTATATTTTTAGCTACTTCATGATTTTTTTTATTTGCCGACTTAACCTTTAATGGGGTCGGTCCATTAACTTTGTTTAACTTGCGATTGCACCCGAAATTTATGTA
Source organism: Selenicereus undatus (assembly GCA_017589665.1). Lineage (NCBI taxonomy): Eukaryota > Viridiplantae > Streptophyta > Magnoliopsida > Caryophyllales > Cactaceae > Selenicereus > Selenicereus undatus. The sequence goes on along the minus strand of JACYFF010031955.1, from coordinate 112,056,816 downwards.
TGGGTTTCCTACGTACCCTTAGTGGGATCGAATCGACGTAGTTCTTGGCCCGAATTTTATTTGGGCTTACGTCTCGGAAAGGGGAGAATTTAATAGGCTTGGTTGTACGTTTGGCTCGGGTACGGTCCATTTTTCCATACTTATTATTTTTTCAACAAGGCTTCGACTTTTTGAAAAACTCCCCATTTGATTTGTTTTGTTCACGTAATGTGTAACGAAAAGTTACAGAACTGTAACTTTAACCTTTTAAAGAGAGAGAAAATAAAAAAAAGGCTTATTTTGGTCTATTTCATGGACTTGAAAATTTGAGGGGCTTGGTTTGAGCCCGTTTGAGGATTTCGATTTAGACTGAACCTGACAAAATTTTATATCGAGCTTCCTACGTATCCTTAGTAGAATCAAGTCATCGTAGTTCTAATAGCTACTCAACTTAACCATATTTTATTTTCCCCCGTTGTAAATTTGATTCAGTGGACCCACGAAAATTTCCATACCCTGTCAAATTTGATGTTAATTGCATATGATAATCTTTATTTGATTACCGTGATACTCTTTGTGAAGCTCTCATTTTCTTTACCCAATCATTAGTTGCTCTTAGCAGAAGGTTTGAAAACAGTAAGTCCACGACCTTGAACTGGAAACTTTTAAGTGTTTGATATTCTTTCCAACCCAAACACTTGCTACGTCTATTCTATTTCAGTTGATTAGGGAATAGGACTCTTCTTTATTTATGTCAAAAGGTCCTTGATTCTTGGCATCACAATAATATATATTCCTTTCTTGGATTTTTAGTTAGAATCAATCTGTGAGACTTAATTCAAAAGAGTTTCACAATGAGTCTAATTCATCCAGGCTTATAAAAGAGGCTTCAACTCTCTGTTTCATTTTTGTTAAACCTTTGAGACCCTTTTTTTTTTTGTATTTACTCTCTGTGGAGCGATTCTTCTTTGATAGGTAGGAGCAAATCATCTTCTTCCATCTTGTTTTGTACCAGTAAAAAAAAAATTGCCATCATTAATCTCTTCCCCCATCATATTGATTTCTTTCTTCTTCTTTTTTTTATAACCTCCAAAACAGAGCATGCAATGGATTTTGCCGCAACTCACTTCAATAATAAAAAAGTGACGTATAATGAATTCTCTTGACTCTTTGACCATTGATCATATCATATATAATCATGATTTGTGAAATTTATTTGCCATTGAACCAAACCATCCATGGCAGAGCATAGTTTCCCACCCCATTTGTCTCTCTTTTTTTTTTTAAATGGTTCAGCAGAACCTGGGATCCCACAGGATCCCCTGGCTTATGGGTCCGGCGGGACCTGAGATCCGGCAGGATCCGTTAGTGTTTGAGGTCCAGCAGGACCATGACTTGACATGAACACTTGAAGGTGGTGATTTGAGGGAGATTGAGAATATGAAGGCTAATTTTAATGTCCTTACCTTTAGACTTCACTGTAATGTTGCTCCCTGTTTTTTTGCCTTCGTCAATTTGTGCTCTGTTTTGTTTTGGTTGTTACAGAGCTTTCCCTTTTGTATTTCTCTCTCCTCGTAGCCTCTTGCTTTTTACTGTCCTCCTCTTTTTTTTTCCCTTTTTTTTGCTTGGTTGTACCCCTTCTCTATTTATAATAGTGCTCAGTAGTTGTCTTTTACTTCAACCACGTTGTAGCATTATCTGGGGATGGAAGAGGTGGGCAACGTGGGCTATCAACCACCACAGAGAACTGCCTCTGTAAAAATTGCTCATTTCTCATTTTACTGAAAAATTACTAAGAGGTGTTGCTCTAGTTTTCCATTTACAGCTGAATGCTTTTTTTTTTTGGGCTCAGTTAAATAGTCAATGGCCAGGGAGTCTTATTTACACACCCCTTTTTTTTTGCTCTCCTTTTTTTTTAAAATTCGTTTGTAGGGCCCCCCCCCCCCAAAAAAAAATAAAAATAAAATTAAAATTAAAAAAAAGAATAACTACACCCTTTCTTTTCTTTTTTTATATCTTTTACTATGTAATCGGATCCACTTTTGTTTGTCTTTTATACTAAGACATAATAGTTATGAAAGTGATATACCAAGAATTATCGAAATTTTTGGTTCAACAAGAGGGTTGATCAGTAGCTCATGGAACTGGTATATTGCATTGAACTCCTCCTAATTCTATGGCTAACCTTTCTACAGCTTCATTGTGACTCATAATGCTATTATCAGCTATTCTCACTCGTAAAGGTTTTTCGACTCTCTTCCACACAAACTCTGGAAACAATGATCTTTTTCCAAAGCATACAGAACAACCATTATCTATGTAGGCACACAACTCATATTTATTATATCCCCTAAGCATACGTTTATTGGGATATAGATGCTTTTAGGATTTGTATTAGTGACTTCATAGCATATTTCCATAGTCATTATTTTGACTAATTCATCCTCATAAATTGGCTCACTAACAGTTCTAGTTTTGTACCCAATGACCTTTCTTTCTAGACTCATAATTCGATCTACACTAGGTCTTGCAGATTCAAAACTCATTCTACTCATTTCATGGTCATACTAATTGTATCATCTTCTTTAAGCTCTTCTTAAACTAATGAAGATCCTTCCCCCAGTCTAATCTTCCACTCATGCTTCTTAATAATTGGAGTTTAATGGTAATTTTACCCTCCTCATCAATTTTTATTTTATTTTTCTTATTCATCTTTGAAGGGTTGGCAAAGCTAGAAATCCATGACCTGTCAATCTTTATCTCTTGAGGATTAGAATTAATTCTCTGAATTTTTTGCATAGGGGTAGGACTTTCAAATCTTTCTACTTATATCATTGTCTTCTTAGTCTTTGGGTCTATTGTATTATCTAATTTGTAGAAAATTTTTCAAAATATCCTTAAAGGATATCCTCCTCTTTTCGTGTCCATCTCAACTATTTTTATCTTAAGGGATAAGAAGTTTTTAGCAAATTCATCCTTTAGACTCACATAATATCCAGGTCAACAATTGAATCCTACCGATCCATTATATCAATTAGTCTTAATCCCTGTGATAATTTGATTACTAAATTTGGTATGTCTAATATCATAGAGTAAAGTATACAGATCAATATCTTTGCCAAAATATTGTAATGGAATGATTTGAACTTGGACACTTCCAACATGGATATACCTATATTTTCTATCTTTGTTAAGCTTAAGGATATTTTCCCAATTAATGAGATTAGCTTCTCCAACATTATACTCACAATCCTGTATCTCCAGATCTCCTTCCATTATTTCACACATATATTTGCTTTTTAATTGAAAGATGGACTTTTTATAGATCATGTCTTTTTTTATTATGGGATGGACCCAATCTCCTTTGACATCTTCGTTTTCATTGTCTACAACAAACTCTTCTCCTTGAAGATCATCAAGACTAATTGAGTTACTTTCCATCATATAACTTGTTTCTTCGTAATCACTTTCTTCATATTCATTGTCCAAGATAATCTCAACAATTCCTTTGTTGTTATTTAGGGCTAAGTCTAGTGTCTCATCTTCACTAAGCTCAACATAATCTAGACTTCCTAAGGTTTCAATAAGTTTGTTATTTTTTCTATTTTTGCATTCATTAGCATAATGTCCTACTTCTCCGCAAGCCCAGCATTTGCAGTTGTTTTTTCCTGTAGGACAATAAGCGGTTTTTCTAAAAGATCTGTGTTTTTTAGGGCTTGATTTTTTATAATATTTTCTTCTATATTTCTCTCCCCTTTTCTTATTAAAGCTCTTTTTCTTATAAAATTTTCTTTCTCTTCTCCTTTCAAGTTCTTTTCCCCATTGGTGAGGTGAATCCTAACAAGTTAAGAACTGCTTCTTAATTTTCTTTTACTTTTGGAAATCCAGACATTGACCATTGACCTATTTTCTTAAATAAGATATTGTTGAACCACGGGTGTCAATGATATCTGTTCGTTCAGGCCAAGCAACGTATTTTTCATTGATTATGGAATTTATCGGATACGGCAATTTATCATAGAACATACCAAGACTAGTTTCATTATGCCCAATTTTGTAATAATAATGACTAAATTCAACAATATAATTTTTTAAATGTATCATATCCCATAATTCTACATTATTAATCTTTCTCTACCATTCTCTGACTTTTTCTTTAGAATCAAGTCTAGCACCAATGAATTCGGTCTCTATCTCCTTACATAAATTTTTGAACATAACAGCTGGTGTTTTCATCATTCTTAATGTATTTTTACCGTCTTCACTTAATAAATCATACCAATCAACTACAGTGCCAGAAAAACTATGCTTGATGCAGTTTAAGAAATTAGCAGCAGTCCATGTAGTATTTAAGTTTAAGATACTATTCATGCCTCTTTTGTAATACTCAAATATTTCTTCTTTATTACGAGTTGCATCAATGTTTAAGATATATCATGTTTGCCTGAGTGGGGTAAGGTCAATTTCTTCAAAAATTGTAGTCTTCCTTGGGATAAACCCAAAGAAAAAATTGACCATACGTCTTGCTGGAACGTACCTAGGTTTTAGAAAATGAGTATCGCGTCTAGAAGGTTCACCAAATTCTTCAGGTTAAAGAACGATTTTGTTAACTAGATTGGTTCCTATTTCACCTAAACTGAGTTCTTTTCTGATTTTATTAATCTCATTTTCAACAACCATTTTACCATATTTTTTATCTAGTTTTCTTCTAATTTCTTCTGAAGGTAACACATTCAGATCTTGTAGTTTAATAAGGTTCATCTGCTGATATATTTCTTCTTCTAATTGGATATTATTAGTCTTTTCATTAGCATCAGATAACACGTCACGTTTATCACTAATTGTGCCCATAATCTTGTTTAATTCTTCTGGGTTTTGTTCTTTTCGAACATGTTTTGTAGTTCCTCAAGAGTGTACTGTTTATACTCCATCCTCTTCTTTCTTTGCTTTTCAGTCGATCTTTCTCCTGATTTTTCTCCCACTTCTGTTTGGATTTTTATATTATGCAAAGGAAATTGATTCTTGTTTTTTGGGGTTTTGAAAATGATATTTATGCTGAAATGGAGTACTAATGCTGAAACTAGATTTTCGGCTATGTCTAACTTTGTTAACTAGAGAAAGATGAATTATAGATATTTGCTTTTTAGACTCCTTAACTTCGGTCTTAATTTTAGCTAATTCTGCTTTTAATTTTAAAACTATATCAGTTATATAGTTTAATTGAGGTACTATTGGAGAAACGTCTTTCAATGAGTGAACAATGTGTGAATAATTCGGTACAGGTAAAAAGGAGATGTTTCAAGCATTAATCATAGTTAATTAGCTTAATTAATTATTAATTAGCTTAATTATCTTAATTATTTTAGATCACGTGGCTCTGATACCAGTTGGTAGAGGGGTTCGAGTACTACTAGTAAGCAAAATATCACAAACACAAATTTAGATTTTTCAAAAGTAAGTTTTTAAGGATTGAGGGTAGATTTGCAAATATGAAAAGTTTAGGGTGTTTATGCAAATAAGGTGAATAGTAAATAGGGTCCTTTTTGTTAGTTTTCACAAAAGTCGAGGTACCCTACACTTATTTTTAAAAACTAATTGACATTTTTGTTGTTTATAACAAACTTGAGGTACCTTTGTGTCTTTTATCCACTCAAAGGACATCATTTTGGCTTGCAATGCCACTCTTCACTGGGAGGAAGAAACAAAGACAACTGCAACCTTTCACTGTCCTTTCCTTTCTTATGTGTCCATCATGCAAGGTTACCAGAATTAGACCAGAATGGCTGGTCCGACCGGAACCACAGCGCTGTCCGACTACTGGTATTTAAACCAGTGTATTAACGGACCAGTCAAAGATCGGTTGGACCGCATAGTTTTGCCAAATGAACTGGGCGCCCAAACTTGTGGAACGTTTTTTTTCAGGGTTGAAAGTTGAAACGTGTTACCAAAAAATCGACATTTGCCATGCTGCAGGTTCAAACCACGCAACTCACATTAGTTCAATGCACTCTTCAACCAATTCAACCACCAAAGCAATCACACATTTGTGCCACTAAAGCACTTCATTTGTATATTATATATAATGGCTCATCCATTGTCTTTGGCTAAGTAAATTTTGTTCAACAACTTGTTTTAATTTTTAAATTTCCTACATTGTGACACTTTATATAATGAATTGATAGCACATATTATCAACCCAAAATATCTTGTTGGCCCATTTTCTCATTAATTTATTTTCTAAAATAAATGATAATTTTTTTACGTCGTAGACAAATATAAAAAAAAAAACTTAAGAACATGTAGATGAACTAATTTTATTTATTTAAAAACTGACTAAATTTTCAAGGTTAATATTGTGCCTTTAATAGTATGAAAGCTAATCACTTAAGAATTTAGTATACAAATATTTACAAATCGTGGTTAATTCGAATAATTCAAAAACACAGTCATACCTGGTCCGACCGGTCCAACTGATCTTGTTTGACTAAGTTCTGGATGCATAGTAGTTTCTTTTAATAACCATTAACTTCTTAAAAAACTATAATTTCGTTAAAATACTTTAGTAGTCTAATGATAAGCTAGTAAATGGTGATTAATGATTCACATCTTATCAAAGGGGGAAGAAGTTTTATGTCTTAGAATTCCACCATATTTCATCTATAATAAAAATGTGCTTAAAGTACACTCTTTAAATTGATCGTCGTCAACTGACGATGGAAAAGAAGAGAAATTAGTTGATAAACAACTACTCTAAATATGTTAACAAAATGATGCAACGTATTTTCAATCACAAAATGTGACGAAATTATATGAAAAATATTATCTTAAAAATAAGGTCAATTTGGAAATAAAAATAAAGAGAATTAATACAATATGTCATTATACTTTTAGTATACATTTTGTTAGTAGGAATAGAGTTATTGATTGATAAAAAAACCTCATCTATCCCTTGTTGTCTCCCTTTGTTGTAATATAGACAATGCAAATGTAACATTGTCAATGAGATTCTCTGTTAATACAGAATAATTTTATCTTTAACTTCAAAATCAAAGGCTTAAACAAACACGTTTGGATTTGCAAGTTGTTGAATGAGAATTTGAGATTGTCTTAGATAAGAAATAGAGAGATGCAATATATAAACAATGACGTTTAAAGAGGTAACTAACTTGTTATTGTAAGATGATTTTTAATTTAAACGATAATTTATAATTTTTTTAATCATTAATAAGGTTCTAACAAAGTTTTTAAAAATTGATACATTAATTATCACAATTTGTCCAAATAATTCATATATGCATAACCTAACTACCGCATATGAATTATACTAAAGTTGCCCATTCTAATAAATACTACCACAACTCACCCATCTGGAATTAACCCATAAACCCATGAAATACTTTACGATAATGCGGTATGAGTGAGTGATGGTGCAATTAGTTATTATTCCGAAAGAAGCCAATATTCAAGCAAAGTCATTGTAGTATAGTGGTGAGTATTCCCGCCTGTCACCTGAGTACCCAGGTTCGATCCCCAGCAAATGGTGAAATTTTTTTTTTTGTGGGAGGAGGTGGGGGGGAGTTTCTCTTGTCCTAATTTTTGTGTAGAAAAAAGAAGTTAAAAAAATGGTAAACGAAAGTTGAAGTGAGCGTGTATCGAATAGGCAACCTTCAGATCCTCAGTCTAACACTCTCCCAATTGAGGTATCCCGGCTTGATGGTAAGTAGTATCTTATAATGACTGAAATGATTAACAAGTTTGCAGATTGTGTCAAACAAACAACGTAAGTTTGCTACCTAAGTAGTCTCAAACAATGAGTGACATAACAGGGATGAGTAAGAATGCGTAAGAGGGATATGTTACAGATTCACAAGTGAATTGCACCTCATCTTTTTTGGCAGACCAAGGATTTGCAAGTGACAATATCAACATAAACCCAGGCTATGATGCCCTTGGGGCACTTGGCAACTTAGGCTGGTAATGAATTGGTGCCATCTGACGCAATCAACTACCCCACTATTTCACTGCTTTATTGAGGCTACCCTTTAACTCAAGGGGCATCATTTTGACTTGCAACGCCTCTCTTCAGTGGGGGGAAGAAACAATGACAACTACAACCGTTTATAGCTCTTTCCTTTCCAATGTGTCCATGCAGGGTTACCAAAACCGGACCATAGTCCTGTCCGACCACTGGTATTAAAACGTTCTATTAACAGACCGGTCAAGAACCGGTTAAAGATCGATTGGACCGCATGGTTGTACCGAATAAACTGGGGGCCCAAACCGATAGAACTTTTTTTTTTCCCGGTTGAAAGTTGAAACGCGTTAACAAAAAATTGACATTTTCCATGCCATAGGTTCGAACCACGCCTCTCACATTAGTTCAATGCACTCTTCACCCAATTCAGCCACCAAAGAAATCACACATTTGTGCCACAAAAGCACTTCATTTGTATATTATATATAATGGCTCATCCGTTGTTTTTGACTAAGTAAATTTTGTTCAACTACTTGTTTTACTTTTTAAATTTCCTCCATTGTGACACTTTATATAATGAATTGGTAACACATATTATCAACCCAAAATATATAATTGGCCCATTTTCTCATTAATTTATTTTCTAGAGTAAATAATATTTTTTTTAAGTCGTAGACAAATATATATAAAAAAAACTTGAGAATATGCAAATAAACTACTTATTTTTATTTAAAAACTAACTAAATTTTTAATGTTAATACTTTGCTTTTATGTGTATGAAAGCTAATCAGTTAAGAATTTGCTATACAAATATTTTCGAATAGTTGTTAATTTGAATAATTCAAAAACTGGATCTAACCTGCTCTGACCGGTCCAACCGATCTTGTTTGACTAAGGTCTGGATTCATAGTAGTTTCTTTTAATAACCATTAGCTTCTTAAAATACTATAATTTCGTTAAAATACTTTTGTGGTCTGATGATGAGCTAATTAAAATTAAATGGTGATTTTTCTTGACATCTTGTCTCTCTGTTTGGTAGAATGGTTCATGATTCACCTCTTATCAAAGGGGGAAGAAGGTTTATGTCTTAGAATTCCACCATATTCCATCTATAATAAAAATGTGCTTAAAGTACGCTCTTTAAATTGATCGTCGTCAACTTACGATGGAAGAAAAGAGATATTAGTTGATAAACAACTACACTAAATATGTTAACAAAATGGATAACGTATTTTCAATCACACAACGTGATGTAATTAGATGGAAAATATTGTCTTAAAAATAAGGTCAATTTGGCAATAAAAATAAAGAGAATTAATCACAATATGTCATTATACTTTTAGTATACATTTTGTTAGGAGGAATAGAGTTATTAATTGACAAAAAAACGTCTCCCCTGCTGCCTCCCCTTTGTTGTAATATAGACAATGCAAATGTAACCTTGTCACTGAGATTCTCTGTTAATACAAAATAATTTTATCTTTAACTTCAAAATCAAAGGCTTAAATAAACACGTTTAGATTTGCAAGTTGTTGAATGAGAATTTGAGAGTGTCTTAGATAAGAAATAGAGAGATGCAATGTATAAATAATGACTTTTAAAGACGTAACTAATTTGTTATTATAAGATGATTTTTAATTTAAGAGACAATTAACAATTTTTTTAATCATTAATAAAGTTCTAACAAGGTTTTTAAAAACTGATACATTAATCATCACAATTTGTCTAAATAATTCATATATGCATGACCTAACTACCTCATATAAACTATACATAAGTTCCTCGAACACTACCACAACTCACCCATATGGAATTAACCCATAAACTCATGAAATCCTCCTACGATAATGCGGTATGAGTGAGCGATGGTGTAATTACTTATTATTCCGAAAGAAGCTGGTGAGGATGCAAAATCGTTGTAGTATAGTGGTGAGTATTATCGCCGGTCACACGGGTGACCCAAGTTTGATCCTTGGCAACGGCAAACACTTTTTTGGGGGGGAGGAGGGGCAGGAGGAGTTTCTCTTGTCCTAGTTTTTGTGCACAAAAAAGAAGTTAAAAAAATGATAAATGAAAGTTACAATGAGCATGGATTAAACATGCAACCTTCAAATCTTTAGTCTGACACTCTCCCAACTGAGCTATCCCCACTTGATGGTAAACAATGTCTTATAATGACTGAAATGATTAACGAGTTTGCATATTGGCAACTAGGATGAAAGATTGATTGTGTTAAAAAAACAACATAGGTTTGCTAGCCAAGTAGTCTCAAACAGTGAGTAACATAACAGGGATGAGTAAGAATGCATAAGAGGCAAACGTTATAGATTCACTAGTGATCATCTTTTTTGGCAGACCAAGGTTTTGTAGGGGATAATATCAGGTCAAAACAAAGGTCGTGATGTCCTTGGGGCAGTTGGCGACTAATTAGGCTGGTAATGAACTAGTGCCATCTTACGCTATCAACTACCCCACTATGTTATTGCTTTATTGAGGCTACCCTTTAACTCAAAGGGCATTGTTTTGGCTTGGAACGCCTCTCTTCAGTAGGAGGAAGAAACAAAGATAACTACAACATTTTATTGCTCTGTCCTTTCGCATCTATCTATGCAAGGTTACCAGAATCAGACCGAACCGGTCAAACCGGCCCGTCCAACCAATTTAGCATTGGAATCAGAGCATAGTCCTATCCAACTTTTGGTATTAAACCGTTGCATTAACGGACCGATCAAGAACCAGTCAAAGATCGGTTGGACCGCATGGTTTTACCGAATAAACCGGGTGCCTAAACCGGTAGAACTTTTCTTTTTTTCCTGGTTGAAAGTTGAAAAGCGTGGACAAAAAGCTGACATTTGCCATGCCGCAGGTTCAAACCACACACCTCACATTAATTCAATGCACTCTTCTAACCAATTCAACCACCAAACCAATCACACATATGTGCCACTAAAGCACTCCATTTGCATATTATGTATAATGGCTCCTCCATTGTCTTTGACTAAGTAAATTTTGTTCAACTAGTTTTACTTTTTGAATTTCCTCCATTGTGACACTTTATATAATGAATTGATAACACATATTATCAACCCTAAATATATTGTTGGCCCATTTTCTCATTAGTTTATTTTCTAAAAGAAATGATAATTTTTTTTAAAGTTGTAGATAAATATAGAAAAACTTAAGAATATGCATATGAACTACTTGTTTTTACTTAAAAGCTAACTAAATTTAATTTTCAAGGTTAACACTTTGCCTTTATTAGTATGAAAGCTAATCATTTAAGAACTTAGTATACAAATATTTACGAATAGTTGCTAATTTGAATAGTTCAAAAACCCGGTCTATGCGGTCCAAGTTGTCCGACCGACCTTGTTTGACTAAGTTCTAGAAAAAGAGACTTAATCACAATTAACAGAATTAATCACTATTTATCATTATGCTTTTAGTATACATTTGTTAATAAGTCCCTGATTAATCCATTCTTAATTTTGTCTACCCTCGTATAACCACACATCCACCTAATCATCCTCATCTCTGCTACTATCAACCTCTAAACTTGCATCCTTTTTAGAGGCCAACAAATTACTCTAAAAAAAATTTGTCTCATCTTATCTGTTTAGTATGATGAGAAGGTCTAAACAAGACAAACTAAAGTGAATTTTATTCAAAACAAAACATGAATGACTTAAAAATCCAATAAAAACAAATTACTCCAATCTAGTAAGAGTGAACCACCAATATCAAAGCACATAGTGCAAAGCATACATATCTGTCACACTGTTTTGAATGTTTCTTTTAAGTAGAACATAATATTTTGCTAGGAGATTGTTTCCTTATCACTCACTCTCAAGTTGGAGCATGTAAGTCTAACATGCCCAACTTGCCTTTAAAGTAGTGGAACTGTTTCTTTCCAAGGGCCTTGGTGAAGATATCAGCTGGTTGGTGTTGTGTCCCAATATGAGAAAACTCAAGTATGCCAGCTTCAAGTCTCTCTCGAACAAAGTGGCAGTCCATCTCAATATGCTTTGTGCATTCGTGAAACACTGGATTCGTTGCAATATGCAGGGCGGCTTGACTATCACAAAAGAGTTTCATAGGTTGCTTATGGAATACTCCCAACACTGCTAAAAAGGATCTTATCCAGACCACCTCACTGGTAGTCATTACCATAGACCTATACTTGGCTTCAATTGAGGATCGGGAAACAATGGCCTATTTCTTAGCTTTCCAGGAGATAGGTGAGCCCCCTAGTGTCACAATGTAGCCAGTCGAGGACCTCCTTGAGAGTGGGCATGCCCTTTACTCAGAATCGCAGTACTTATACAGTTGTAGAGCAGAGTCGGCCCAAAGAAGAAGTCCATATCCAGCGCTACCTTTCAGATAGCGCAACACTCTTCTAGCAGCATCCATGTGCTCCTCCTTGAGACAAAATATGGACGGCATAGGTAAGGTCTGAACGTGTGATTATGAGATAAATTAACCTCCCAATGAGACGTCGATAGCAAGTAGCATCATTCAACACCCGTCCTGTGGCCAACGCTAATTTATGATTCTCCTCGATGGGAAAATCAGCAGGTTTAGCACCTAATAATCCACATTCATCAATGATTTCTAAGGCATATTTCCGTTGACAAAGGAATAGACCTTGTGGTCCACGAGCCTCTTCAATTTCTAAAAAATATTCCAAGGGACCTAGATCTTTGAAGCTGAAATGGTCATGCAAATAGGCCTTGAACTTACCACACTCCTCAACATCATTTGCAGCAAGCACAATATCATCCACATAAACCAATAGCATCATAAAACTAGTTCCCTTGCGATAAGTAAATAAGGAGTAATCTGCGTAGGAACGAATAAAACCATACTCACACAGTTTTGATGAGAGCTTGGCAAACCACTGGTGAGAAGCTTGTCTAAACCCATAGAGAGATTTTTGTAGTCGGTACACCTTGTGGTTATCAGCAGATCTGAATCCAGGGGGCAGTTTCATATATACTTCTTCCTCCAAGTCTCTGTGTAAAAGGCGTTGTTTGCATCCATTTGATGCAAGCCCATCCTTTTGCTACAGCAACCGCCAAGAACCATCGCACACTAGTCATCTTAGCCATAGGGTCGAAGGCTTCATTATAATTGAAGCCTTCTACTTGAAGATCTCCACAAAAAACCAGACGAGCCTTATAGTGTTGAATGGAGCCATCTGAATTATATTTCACTCGATAAACCTACTTGCAACTAATAGGTTTTTTTCCTAGGGGTATATCTTCAATAACCCAAGTCTTGTTTGCTTCAAGTGCTCTTATTTCTGCCGCCATAGCTTCTCTCCATTCTAGACGTCTCACAGCATCATGATAATATTTGGGCTCAACTATTTTTGTAATGTTAGCTAAAAACCTTTGGTGAGGTGGAGAAAAATTAGTACATGTGACATAATTTGCTAAAGGATAATGCGTACCTGAGGAGTCCTTTTGAAGCGGGCTAGCAAGAGAGATAGGACCTGTGGGCCTGGCACTGTAACAAATATAATTCTCCAAATGACTTGGTCACTTTCGGGTACGTTTTCCAGGTCTGATGTCGTGGCCTGCGTCAGCTTGTATTTGGGTCACTGGAGGCTTGCAGATCAGTGTCCTGCAGTAATTCTCGACCCACTGCAGATGGATCAGTGCCCAGTGTATCTGGGCTGCCTTCGGTGTTTGGCCCTGAGTTATTCCTTTCTTCTCGGCCCAAAGCAGGCTCTCGCTCTACGGGTGGACTCCCTCTGGCCTTGTTATTGCCTCATGTGCAAACTGGACTGGCCTCGACATTGAGCTTCTCCCCTGGACAATCCCATTCTTCCAAATCTTTTGTCCAGCCACTGCCTCCTTTTTTGCTTTTGCTTTGGTTGTCTTGTGAATGTTGCTGTCTATCACCAAAGGGGAATACATCATCATAGAAGATAACGTCTCTACTCACGAAAATTGCTTGATTCTCGAGGTCATCTGATTTCCATCCTTTTTGACCAAACGGATATCCCACGAAAACACACCTCCTACTACGGGACATGAACTTGTCTTTGGTCCTAATTCTAGCAAAACACAAACTTCCAAATACTCTAACATGCTCATAAGATGGTTTTTGACCAAATAGCAATTCATGAGGTGTCTTTCCTTCTAAAACCTTACTTGGAGTCCTATTTATCAAGTTAGTCGTCGTGAGTACGCATTCTCCCCAAAACTTAAGCGGTAAGTTTGCTTGAAATCTCAAGGCTCTCGCCACATTCAGAATGTGACGGTGTTTGCGCTCCACTCTTCCATTCTGTTGTGGAGTATCTACACAACTAGTTTGATACGCAATTCCATTATCAAAGTAGAACTTTTTCCTAGGTCCAGATGTAAATTCAGCTCCATTATCACTCCTCACCACTTGTTTCCTTTTTCCAAATTGATTTTGGGCCATAGCAATGAAAACCTTTGAGAAAGTGGGCTACCTCTCTCTTTTCTTTTATTAGGAAGACCCATATGCCTCTACTTGCGTCATCAACAATGATTAAGAAGTAGTGTGCTCCACATGAGGAAGAGACTCTATATGGACCCCAAATATCACAATGCACTAGATCGAATAAACCATCAGCTTTGTTTTCACTAGCAAAAAATTGAGTTCTACTTTGTTTTGCACACAAACAGGCATCACATACACCATGCTCACTAACTTTACTTGCATTAGAAATTCCTAATTTCTTTAGAAGAGAAGACAAGACTTCACTTGAAGGGTGCCCCATGCGGTTGTGCCACAAATTGCTTGAAAGCATGACATTGACTTGAGCCTTCACCATCGGTGCCTCCTTATAAAAATAGACCCCATCTCTTTGCTCACCCATTCCAATCAGAGTCCTCAAAGTGCGGTCCTGCAAAACACAACATTCATAAGAAAAGGCCACAGTACAATTCAAATCTTTACTTAAATTTGCAACCGAAACAAGATTGCAATTTAAGTTGGGGACATAAAGAACTCTATTTAATTTTATGTTGTTCCCCAAGGCTACCGATCCCTGCTTGCTAGCCATGGTTAGAGACCCATTGAGTAGACCAATCGGAATGGGCTGAATTTTCTCGGCTTTGTTCATGATTTTCATATCACCGGTCATGTGGCACGAGGCTCCGCTATCAATTAACCATGGAAGAGTACCTGAGAGCTTTTCATATCCTCCTTTGGGGGTGTCAATGAGATTTCAAAGTCTCTGCACTTGTTCAACCTAGAGCCCCGGGATCGAGACCGAGCTAGCCTCTAGCGCTGCTTCTGCTCCTGTTGTAGGTTCGGTCAGTGCTGCTGCAGCGTGTATGGTTTCACGCCCAACACCCCATCATGCTCTTCCACCATGCGTGCATTCTCCTTGACCACCCCGAGTCCTACGACCACATCCTCGTGAACCCCAGCTTGCTGGATATCCTACGATTTCATAGCATCTGGACTCGTCATGGCCATACTTACCACAATGTCAGCATGTTGGTTTTTCTACTGCGCCAAATCGCTCCCTGACTGCAAAGGCTCCGACCTACTCCGCACGATGATCTCTCCCCAACATGATTTGTTTATGATGCTCTTCTTGTTGGACCATGTTGAAAATAGCATCGAGAGAGGGTAAAGGATCTCGGGCAAGTACTTGACTTCGGATGGTGGAAAAAGACTCATCTTCCAAGCCCATTAAAAATTGATGTGTTTTCTCCTCCTCTATCATTCGAATAATTTTGTCACCCACACCACACTCACACTTCCCACAAGCGCAATGTGGCACCTTAGCATAATTCTCCAACTCACTCCACATCCCCATTAACTTTGAATAGAACTCTACAACTTCAAGTCCTCCTTGCTTACAAGAAGCAATGTCTGTCTTTAGTTGATGGATTTCAGGAGCATTGGCTACGGCATATCTCTTTCGTAAATTTACCCGCATGGCCAATGTTGTTTCCGCATAAGCCACACTAGGATGGAGCTTAGGATCGACAACGTTCAGAATCCATGAACAGATCATGGAATTCACCATCTCCCAAGCATTGAGCCCACTTGGATCATCTCCTTCCTTCAGTTTTGGTCTTTCTAGGGTTCCATCTATAAACACTAGTTTGTTTTTGGCTTTTAATGCAGTTCATACTACCTTTTGCCATAAATCATATTGTTTTCCGTTGAAAACGACGGACGTGATGGCCACCTCTGGGCCTTCAAACGGATGCAAGAAGTACGGTGATTGATTATCAATCATGATTTTTTTTTTCCGCTACTCATGGCTCTGATACCATGCTAAACTAAACAAGGAAAATATAAGAGAATTTAGAGTTCTGAATTCATGCTCTTTTGTTTCTGCATTGTATGTCTTCCACGGCACAATTACAATCTTCGCTAAAATAGTTGCCTAGCCTTAGGACGCCACTCACGTTGGCTTTTTAGCTTTTCTTAGCTTGACCAACAAGGCACAGTATAATAAATACAAGATAAGGTATATACTAGATATAATGAATATCTAATACTTTGCTAGGAGATTGTTTCCTTATCAAGTAGGACCACAGATTCCTATCCATCCACTAACTTACCACTGTAACCACTGCCACCACTACTAACTAACCCCCTGTAATTCTTCCATCCCTTAGATGAGAAACACCCTTTGAAACCAAAAACAAACCAAACCAAACCAACCCCAAATGGAACAAGACACCCAAATGATTCACTTTGGCATAATGGTGTGTGGAAGAATAGCCAGGAAAATATGTGAGCCATCAACCTAGCCCCTAACTCCACCCTTCGAGGCATTGCGAGCTGTTCAATCGAAAAGGCTGAGGCATTCGCGGTCGAAAATGGGTTGTAGCTGGAAGGGGAGGAGACCAAGTGAGGGTGTATACTGTATAGGAGCTATATTGATTTAGTAAATGACCCATTTGTAGATGCAATATATATGCCATTGCCCACAAGCCTCCATCTTGAATGGGCAGTTTGGGCTGCCACTAAAAAGAAGCATTTGCTCCTTGAAAAGCCCATTGCATTAGACTTAGCCCAGCTTGGGCTAATACTTGAGGCTTGTGAGGTAAATGGGGTTCAGCTTATGGATGTAACTACGCGGTATCATCACCCTGGGACTGCTAAAATGGAGGTTCTCTCTGCTGGTGCAAGACATTTTGGGCATGTTCATTGGTTGAATGAAATTTAACCCCTCTGTTCTTCACTTCTTTGGTGCTCTTTGATTAGTGCTTTGTGGCCATCTTATCTGTTTAATTTATTTCCATCAATTGTGTGCGAGAGTAGATCTGAAAAACTGACCCGAGATTAGAAATTCGAAGAAAATAACCTAAATCCATGCTCGACCCTACCTCTGAAACAAATTCACCCGAAAGTTAACCTAAAATCCAAACAGATTTGACTCGAAATTTCCAATAGAGTTGTGTCTTTTTCCATGATAAATCTAATAGACCAAAAAATTGAATGACCCAAAACATAACTCCATCCAAACAGATTTGACTCGAAATTTCCAATAGAGTTGTGTCTTTTTGCATGATAAATCTAACAGACCAAAAAATTGAATGACCCAAAACATAACTCCTTCCAAACTTAACTAAAACCGAACTATCAATCTGTCAGATCTATGTGTGTGTGTTGGGGGTAGCATCAAAGAAACTTAGTCAAACAATACACCAATTAAGTATTATATTATACCTCAAAATATGTACAGTTTATCCTACATTTATCGATTAATAATATAAAGTTTTAGGTATGACAACATCAGATAATGTTGTTTTCACAATGATGGTTTTGGATTTCACCCACCTTTATACATCAAAATACTATTGTCATAATACTTTTGCCTTATGATAAAACGTAAATGTTGCTTGGACATTGCAGGTGAGTTGCACATCATCTTTTTTTGGCAAACCAAGAATTTCTAGAGAATAATATAAGGGTAAAACCAGACTGTGATGCCCTTGGGGCACTTG
>JACYFF010031955.1:112017850-112038899 GCA_017589665.1 Selenicereus undatus | reverse complement strand
GAATAATATAAGGGTAAAACCAGACTGTGATGCCCTTGGGGCACTTGGCGACTTAGGCTGCTACTGCATTGGGGTCATCTTATGGGCATTTAACTATCAAATACATGACTATGTCACTGCTTTGCCTGGGGCTACCCTTAACTCAGCTACTGCATTGGGGCCGTCTTATGGGCACTTAACTATCAAATACCCGACTATGTCACTGCTTTGCCTGGGGCTACCCTTAACTCAGAGGGCATCATTTTAGCTTGCAATGCCTCTCTTCACTGGGAGAAAGAAACCAAGGCAACTACAACCTTTTACTGCTCCTTCCTTTCTCATGTGTCCATGAGCTTGACCGCGTGTGGCTCGTGTGGCTCCGTTAGAGTTGCTGATCTAGTCATCCCTTATCGAGAAAGAACAACCTTTTTTCAACTTTCAACCAGGAAGGGGTGGACTGGGGAACCGAAGGAAGTCCGAGTGGAGTATCGACTACCTCAGAAGCCCTTATGGTTCACGAGTTTGCCCAGCTTGTGAAAGGAATCAGGAGTTCTCGAGGGAGCCCAGATAACAAATGGCCTCAGACAAGTAGGAAGACTCGGCCAGTTTTGGCTGCAGTTAAGGTCTATAGATATTTGTTTCAGATCAGTGTATTTGTAAATTTTAATTAAATGTACAATAGTAACACAAAGAACTAACTTGATCAATGAATGTAGAAGAACCCAGAAGACTTGATAAATGAAGAGATTTTATTCATCCATACCAAAGAGATGAGGTCTCATTGTCTCAATATGCTTCATTTACATGAGATGGCATTCATAAAACCAGGGCCATAGCAACTCTAAGGTGACAGAATGCTCTACCTCTTATATTATTACTTGTATTGCCACCAAAATAATGCTTCGAAAGCATATTTTCTTTCTCTTTTTTTTCTGCTGTATAATCCATGGTTATAAGGTCTAGGAGAATGTACATGTATGGTGGATGAAGGGGGTCCAAATCTAGGCACTTTCTTCAAATGGCTTTAGCAACAGAACAATGGATGAATAGCTGAGCATCGGGTACAAATTTGCATCGAGGAAATGCTGGTACTGCTTAGCTGCTATCTCCCTCTCGGGAAGGTCATCAGTAAGGAAGTCGAATGGTGCAGGTTTGCTAGTGTCCACAAGAGGCTCCCATCTGTAACCAGGGCGGTCTGGCAAGGTGACGACGAATGGCAAATGGCTGGTGTTGAAAGCAATGTATATTTCTCCCTTTACCAAGTCTCTCTGCAACCCATCAATAACAAATCTATTTAGCATGTTCATACAGCAAGCAATCTTCATTTTTTTTAATCACATCAAGTAATCTATTTAGTCAGTCATAATTAGTTAGAATCCAGAACATAGGAGACCGCAGCAGGTATTCAAATCAGGGCATATTCAGGCTTGATATCGGTTTATCAGTTAAGATTGTCAAGAAAATGTAACCACTATTGGTTAGACACAAGTGTCAAGCTATTTAGGTTGGTAGGTGACACTCAAGTTTGTTAGAGTATAAACCTATTCTTGGGCCTTCAATCATGAGTTTATGCTTTTAATTGAGATGGTTCTTGAACTTGGTATCAGAGCCTTTCTAACCGAGATGTTTCAAGTTCGAACCTCTGCAGCCCCATATTGATTTATTGCGAGAGGTAGAGGAAGTCTTTGCAGTAACCATGCTTCAAGCCCAAAGGACATTCGCGTGAGAGGGCATGTTAAACCTATTCCTGAGCCTTCAACCATCAGCTTAAGCTGAGATGGTTTTTGAACAAAGTTATATTACTTCTGGCTTCCGTGCTTGGGTATTCAGTTCAAGCGCTTGGATACAGGTTAGGTTTGGTAGGTTTAATGCTCCATACTGTAATTTTCCCATCGAAAACTAAACATGACAAAAATTTCTTTGATCAAGAAACTAATATTAGATCAAGGAAGGCCAATAAGCCACTGAAAAATTTATCAACTTTTAGATGAAGAAAATGGTGGTGCAGCATACCAGGGTAAAGGCCACAAAACGGCTGGTTTCTGACCAATCTGGTTTCGCTGGAGTATGACCATGCCATTGCAATCTCTCTGATGTTGGGAAGTCATTTAAACCAAGCGATTCGCATTCACTGCAAGGTAAATAAGACTGACGATGAGAGGAGCGAATAATAGTTGGGAATAGTTTTAGAATATGCATCAACCCACTGGCGGAACTTGGTCATCAGACGGCAAAATCTGAAAAAATCAGAAGCAGACTCCTCTTTCTTATCCCAACGGAAGTAGTTGATCTGCATCCAACATAAAATTAAGCAAAAGGATTCACATCTACACGTTAATGATACAATAAATGAATGGGCAATTCCTACAGAATTATCATGGCAATATGTGTTATTATTTCCTCCTTTTGTGTGACCATACTCATCACCCATGTAGATCATAGGAACACCCTGCATTAACATGAATGTCAATCAGAATTGATTCAAAAGGAACAGAGACAACAAAGATTCAGTTGCATTTTGTACAAAAATAATGGGACTGAGAAGGAAAGCTACTGATAGTTGGCAATTTCCAGGTAGCAAAAGCTTGGACGAACTCAACCTAAACAAAATATCTTGCTGAATTGTCCTTTACTTCTAATGTTGTTAAATAGTAGGTGATCAATGTCAAATGTAGAGTTCAATTGAAACAACCTCTCTAAATGTCTATTGCAAACGGTGATATTGCACCCATCTGAGACTCCCATCCCACTTGGCAAACCAACCCCCCCCCCCCCCCCCCGCCACCAAAAAAAACAAACCCAAAGGAAAACCCCAAAACATGAAGGAAAAAAAGCCTGACCTAAGCAGAAGTGGAGGACCCTACGGTGTTTATTATTTTGAATTAGCAAAGCTCCTGGTAAGTTCAGTTCAGTTTAAATTTGAAGGGTAGGGGGGCAGACACAAGGAAGCCGCATTGCAAGAGATGACAAGTAGTGTATGATCAGGTCACTATTAGTAGTTATCACCAACATTGACTTAAACCCAATAAGATACTAAAAACAGATGGATGTAATACGCAAGGCTCTTCTAAGAGGATATTCTCATATCATGATAGCCGCCAACCATATTCACGCATCCAAAAAATCTGACTACTGAATTTGCGGAGTAATAACCTAATCAGTGTTTAAAGGATTTTCCACAGCAATGAACATAGCTAGTGACACCAAAGGTTGTTTACCAACTTTTATCTAAAACAAATCACATAGTTGATTAATAAAACCATACCTGGGAGACCATGAGGCAGACGAAGAAATTCCGCATCTGTCGCTTCCGCAATCTCTTCACAGAAGCGCTTGCAAATTCACCCTCCTGAAAAACAACTAGCCTAATCATGAAGCAATCAACATGCAACCTTCAGATAGTCGAAAACATAGTTGGACAGATACATCTCTCCCTGCCCTGGAAAACAACTTGAATTCTTGCCATGTCAATTTCATTCATGCATCTCCACTGACTGCTTAAAGTCTTTGATTTTATATGGCATCATTTGATATGATCAAAAGATTCAAATGGCAAAAGAGAATGGTTTTCCCTCAAGGTAAGATGGATCGTCAAATCAGTTCATAAAATGGCATACCTCTCCACAATTCCAGCTGTTATTATGATTCTCCCCATCTCTGTTGTCTTCCCCATTTGCCAAATTGTGCTTCTCATTGTACATCACTAAGTCAGCCAGAGCAAAACCATCATGTGCACAGATAAAGTTGATACCATGCCATGGTCTTCTACCACCCCCCTAACAAAGGGTAAACCAGCACGTGTCAGCACCATAATGCTTGTATTCCCCAAAAAAAACAGGGAAAGAAAGAAAAGGAAACAAGAAGATAACTATTGGGAGAAGAGAAGTAGAATACAACATATACAAATCTAGCAGTGCAGTAGAAAATTTCCACATACAAAGTCCAAGTTCCATAAACAAAGCATGGAGAACCGTGAGAACAAAAGCTTAGCATCCTCAAAGGCAGTTGAAATGGAAGCAAAGCAAATATTCCCCTTGGAGATATGAAAGGACAAGGATAGAAATATGTAATTAAAAAATACTAAACCCAAAAAGTACCTGGTATAGATTTGGGCTACCACAAAGGCACTCAGCAAAAGCACCCGCAAAGCCATCCGTTCCTTTGATAAACAGCCGCACGATGTCACGGTACTGAACAGACAGATATTTCCAATAAGTGCAACTTCAAGCAAACAGAATAGCCAGGATATTTTGTTTCACCCCCCTTGTCCTCATAGTCAGACATGGGGGTGGGGCGGGAGGCCATGAGACAAGTTGGAAATCTCTCACTAAGGGAAACTGTAATGGGATAGGTGTGGGAGGACAGGGGTGATAAAATAAAAAGCCTTTTCTCCCCAATGCCACAAATGGGATTTGAATCCAAACCTCCTTGATGGAAGGCGGCCCAAACACTAGACCACCCCTTGAATGGTTCCCTCCTCCCTCTATTTATAATCATACTAAATAAGTTGTCTCTTACAAGTTTTAGGGGTCCACTGTCCACACTCATGGCTGTCAAGTGTCAACAATCGAGCCTTAGCTGTAATTTGTCAAACCCACCAAATCACTTCACAAAGGATTCTAACAATGTTTCCAAGAAAAAATCATAGCTAGTTACCCATTTTAAGAAAAATATCTTCCAGGAGAAATTAATCTGTTTGATAACACTGACCTTCCCATTCCATTCAGACCAGATTCCCCAGTGAGGAAATGTGCCAACTTGATAAAGTCCTCCGCAGTCCCATGCTTCAGCAATAAGCTGAGACGAAGACATCAATGAGTAGTCAGTCCAAAGAATCAAGCAACACGCAAAATAGACTACCAATTTTCAAATGATCCAAGCACACGCATGAACACCCCCCTCCCCAAAAGGAACACCGTGCCTGTCCCTCGGGTTATCTAATGTACTGTGTGATTAACATGCAACTTTGTTCATGAGTTCTTCGGTAGAGCAATGTGGCACCCTAATTATTCATGAGTCAGTATAAGACTTCCTTGTCTTAATAAGCCTAAGCATCCCATCAATTACAAAGACAGCAGCAAACATTGGTTAGACATATGTGGCATCAAAACATGCTTTCCAGTTGTTTGCGTATTTATACTTGGAAGTCCCTCGCAGGAGACGGGAGGTACAAGCACAAGAGTTTAAATTGAATACACAAATCACATCCTGTGCATTCAAGTAACAGAGGCACAGGCTTGTGAATGACCGTAGGTTAGAAAGCGGTGATTGATCACTCAAAAATAAGCTAAGCAGACATAGAAATGTCAAATTATTGAAATAAACTATTATCAAGTGCTCTTGTAATCATCTTTTTCATGACATCCTTTTGACACAAAATTCACCCCTGACCTAGGTTGGAAACATAGTATCTCGCACAGCATGCTTTAAATCCAGTACAAAATGAAATCCATTTAACATTCATATTGTAGTTTAAATAACTTCAGTTTCCAGACATCAACTTTGCTCGATCTGAGCATCTTGTGATGCCACATGTGTACATGTTTCCATACATGTCTGCAAGCCACATGCAGGCATACGATATGCAAATGCATTCATCCTTCGTGGTCATGAGGATGGATTGAGAAGTAGAAATGCAGTAATGATGGAAAAAGATGAGCAATATTTACCTTCACTTTGCAAAGTATGGGATCATTACTAATCATATCAAGCAGCGGAGGGCTGCTCAAAGGAGTTCCAGTTGTGAGTAAATCACCCTCTATCGCATTCCCATAAACATTAACAGCATCCCAAAGACTTGAGCAGAAAAGACAACAGGAAGTGAGGAGGAAATGCTAACAAAAATCAATGATAAAACACTAGAAGATGGTGGAATTGCAGTCAGTATGTCAAGGGATGCTAACCTGCTGCTCCTAGTCAGGATGGAAGCCAGATCAAAGCGAAACCCATCCACATGCATCTCTGTGACCCAATATCTGTTGCATGAGTAAAAAAGCATATTTCATCATGCTTAAGGGAATTTGAACAAGAAGCACTAAGATCCATAATTCCTAAGGTACATAAAAGGCAACACCAATTCACAGTAGAACAGAAATTACAAGCAAAACGTTGCCTCTGATCTGAATTCAACCATTAAATCCTCTAACATATTCACTTGAAGATGGCTTCCAAAGAAGGACAGATTCTAGACTTCAGACAGATAAGGGATGAAGCAAACAGTCCATATTTTGCATCAGTTTCTCCAATCTACCCAATGATCGAAACAAATTGTATTAACTACTTTGCACACCATTAGTCTCTCAAACTGAATAACTAGGAAATTAAAAAGACAGCAATTGAGTCCTTTCAAAAAGAAAGAAACATGACTATTCTAGTGATCTTATTCGTAACTTTTGAACAGGATCTATGAGATAATATAAGGAAGTTACAGGAAAAAGCATAAATAGTAGCAAAGAAACATATACATCAATATTATTCATGTCTCTCTCAGCATAAGTTTTTGTTGAATACAGAGATCTAATATCAGCAAGATACTGGGAATTACCTTAAGCAATCAACAATGAACTGACGAACGACAGGATGGTTGCAATTGAAAGTGTTTCCACAACCTGAATAATTGTAAAATTCCCCCTGCCATTCATACAAAATTAAATAGAGCATCATGATCAAAATGTAACACAAAGGGGGGGAAAAACTCTGTTCACTCGAACAAGGCGAACAAGGAACAGTTAGTCGTAACAGCCAAAACTCGTGGTATAGGACACAAAGGAGATGACAATGCAAACAAGCCCCAGACAAAAAGTGTCTAAAAGGATTCAGGGACAAGGTTTATTATTCTAATAATCAAAAAACTTCTGAGCCACAACTTGGAGTCTAAAGTGGGTTTACAACATATGCATGCGAAGATTAATAGTCTCATAACGGCGATAGTTCGATTCTTAAATAACATAAACTCAACAGCTATTCACCCACCTGCGTGGCCAGGTCAAAACAAGCTAAAAAGCATCACAAGAGTACGTATCCAGGTGTTGAACCTGCTATTTTGCTTTAAAATTTGTACATTTTGGTCTAAATGCAGTATAAAGTGCCGATAGTCATGTCAAAGGGTCTACTGACAAGTGTTCGACTTAGGTACTTGAGGTGAATTGAAAGTCCTAGCAACATCGAATAAAGGGATAGCATATTTCCTCCCATCATGGCATACAACGATAAGCTAAAACTACTTTGGAGGACCAAGAGACACTGAAGAATTAAATGCCAAAATACCACTAATCATGGACATAAACATGAAAAATTGCTTGGTTTGTCTAGGAAAATATGTGTTCAATTTACTGTAGGGAAAATGGAATATTTTTCCTGAATTCGAGGATCCAGCACAAATGATGAGCTTTCATAGACTGAATATGTGTCCAACTTTACCGTCATGACTACAATATGATGTAGTCAGACGATATTAGCAGTTAGACCTAGCAAAAAACTTACTCGACCCGAAAATTGACCCAAACCCGCCCAAAAATTTTGGGCGTTTCTTAAGCAGATCAAACCCGATCCGAACTATAGCGCACCCGCTTGACCTGAATATTGTATCCTTATTTTTAGGCTTTTCTTTAATTCATCCCTCTTAACAATATTGGTTATTAACTATATCGGATCGTTTAGAGAGACGTTATATAATTATCGCATCCCTTCACAGATTAAACAAGCATACCCTTTCTTTCCAAACTTAATTATCATAAAATATCGTCATACACAACTTATAAATAGGACAATTTAAAGAAAGAGCATGAAATAACCTTCTAGTCTTAAGAAACTCAATTTAGAATAAGACAAATATTAAAAATGCAAAGTCATTCTGTTATATTTTTAGTTAAATGAATAAGTCTCATCATATTTTAAATAATATTACTCTGTAATAATCTAAATTTTGATGTTATCATTAACAGATGATTGTAATATCTTGTGCTTCTCCAATATCCTTTCATTTGGAGTTCTTTCTAATTGGTGTTGGACTATGAGACTAGTTTTGGACAACAGGTCGACCCGTATTCGTGTTAAGAACAACCTACTAATAAAACATGCCTGATTAGATGATGGTAGGTTAGTCAACATACTTTAGATGGGCTAGCCTATAAAAGACCCGATCCATGATTACTCTTATTTGAATACACAGGCCAACCTACCCAATACAAAGGGGACTCGACTCCTTGCCTACCCTTACATGATTTTCATATATCATAATGAAAAGTTCGAATATTTTTAATATTCTTTAAGAAATTAAGATTAAAATCCAGTTTTCATTAAATACAAATAACTTTACGTAATAAATATGTCAAGTTTTTAATTTTGACAAATGAGAAATAACCCACAAAAAAGACTCTCTAAACCCATTGGGTCGACCCGAAACCCGCAAAACCGAAATATGCCCATTTGTATTTTACCCGAACCCGAAATATACCCAAACCACATTTTACTCAAACCCGGATACACCGGACCCGTTCGAATTGTCGAATCTATTAGCAATTAGTTATGAGTTAGCAACGGTTACAGACCCAGCATTGTAACTGTTAGGAAAAAATAATAATTATTAAAATCAGGCATAGTACATGCAGAAGCATATAAGGACGTGGATATTTGAGAAAATAAGGCAAGATCAACAAAACCAATGGGCACACAAGATTTTTACGTGCAAACCCAAATCATGAGATAGCACAGTCGTAAGAGGGCAATGAATCCACTATATATGTGAGAGTGCAATACAGATCTCCAAGAGCTATCAACGACGAGATCAATACAAAGAGGGATAAAAGATCTCAAACGGCATACAAGCTCAACGAGATCAAATACAACTGAAATTTCTCAATACTAACTCTCAATAAAATATGGAATAGAAAACAAAGGGAAAAATGCCCATTGTTGTCTTTTTTATCTTGCTTAATATTCTTGAATATCCACATTCTTTCACAATTCCACATCTACTTAATTTAATTATTTTTCCTAACAAATGGTATCAGAGCCCCCACTTCCCCCCCCCCCCCCCCAAAAAATCTATCCAAGAATAGATCACCACAAATGTTGGTATAATGGTATCAGAATTTGACCTTCTCCTAAATTTCACTGCATTCTTCTCGAAGATTGGTTGATCGGACTCATTAACCAATCAGGCTCTCATTGGATTTCCACAATATTCCCTTCTGGTTTGATCAATGCTTGTGTGCCATCAAGTGATCTCATGTCATGCTAGTGGGCTGCAAGACCTCGAATTTCATCGTCTATGCGTCTAATTTCACTATGCGAATACAAACTCTTATAAAAGGATTTGGGGGATGCAGAAACGGAGTTCCCAATTGCAGAATTTCATGGAAGAGGCTCAAAGATTTCCTTAGATTCAACACAGCCCAAAGATGCTCAAACCAAATGGGAGAATTTGGGACCATTTTGATAATATTCAGTGAAATAAGAGAGGGTAACTTTGTGCAAACTGGAGAATTAGTTGAAAGAAATCAGCAACACTGTGAAAAGACCAAAGAGTTAGTCAAGCAATCTTAACTGTAACCATGAAAGACAAGCATTTGGGTGTTCCACCTGGGTTTGAATATTTTGGCAGGGGGAGTCTAGTTCAAACCCAAAGAACCACAGTCTCTTCCCAAAACCCAAGAGGGTAGCTTTAACTAAAAGTAAACTTCATTACCAGCTCACCTAAGGTTTTCCTTTGTATATGTCATAGTGTCTAGTGACGACACGCCTACAGCCTTACATGACAAAACTAGATCCATGATCGAGTTACTCAAGCCACATACCTCAAGCCAAGCTCTTGCACAAGCAAAGGTCCAAGAGGCACCCACAGAGCAAGAGTAGAATAGGCAATTTTGTTATTTCTGGTACGTCTCCTACAACAGTGCCGTGAAGCATTTATGCAGCACATGATGACAACACATAGTTTGTTATAATCATTGACTCCGCTTAACCGACTAACATGGCTAATACACTATACAGTCATGACACTTACGCCTCTTCTAATGCCAAAAGCAATCAGAAAAGTCAGAATCATACCTTCGGTGCAAGCATATAGAAGATACTGTTATCAATGCCTCTAAAAGACAAAATTGGACCTTTCTCATTTCCTTCAGCTGTGTGATTAAAAACTACATCCATGATGACCTACCAAAGACAAAAGAATGAGTAGGCTTAACAAAATCCAAGAAAATAGAAAATCGGTGACACCAGGACGTCTCACCTCAATACCCCTTTTATGTGCCTCTCTAACAAGAAGTTTGAACTCATTTACAGCATCACGGCCACAATCACGTATCCCAGATGATGAATACCGGATCATGGGTGAAAAAAAACTGACAGTAGAATAGCCCCAAAAGTTCACCCTGCAAATGGCATTATTTCTAGTCATTTGAGGGTGGTTGTTTGTAAACACATACTCAAGCACATTTCAGTGAACAGCATGTGGGCACTGGAGCTGAAGTACATTGACAATGCAATGGATAAGAATTTGACTTATGGAGAAGAGATTTGACAGTGCAGAAAAGATGCCACAAGTGATGATCTCAACTGAGAAGGTAAATCAAAACAACAGTAGACATCAAACAGGTTACTAACAGACACAGCCTGCACATCAATTAGAACTGTCCCGTTAAGTGATTTCCAAACACTGGATATTAAGGAAACATGGTACATGAACCACAACCCTTACATGAAACAACTATAAGCTACTTTTAGAAGTGACTATTTCACAAATTGTTTTACACAACCCCAAAATTTTTCAAAAGATAACAGAAGGAATAAGTTATTGGAATAGGATGCCAGACTAGTCAGTATCTACCTATCAAAGTAAACAAGACCCAGTCTACTCCCCCTGCAAGGAGGGTCTCAGAAGATCAAGATGCACACCGCCTATCCCTTAACCAGTTGAAGCTGAATAAGAGGCAGTTTCTCAAAGACATAAAGACATTATAAAAATTGGAAAGTAGTCAACGGGGGGGGGGGGGTAAAATCAAAGGATATATGACATCCATGAATCAATCAATGACCAGAACCCATATCAATCTCTTTTGGAACACAATACACACTGGACAATGCATATGGACTAATAAAAGAACAGTGGTCAGATTTCACATAAATTACGGTTAATGTGAAGTGGCCCAAACAAACCAATTAGAAATACAACTACAATCAACCTCTTACCTGGCAAGCACTCGTGCAAGTAGATATACCGATTTCAAGAGAAACAAAACTAGAAATAACGAGAATAAATAGATTTTTAACAAATAGCTCGTAGGGATCAAATCAAATGGTCTAAAATAAATCATAGCAATGCCATCATATCATTTACAACTACCTACCTCATTTATTTAGAAAAATTACTAAATGAGAGGAAAGAGAAAATAATACTTGTAATCACCCATGACAGGATTGTAACTGTAACACTCTAGCTCATTGAACTCATGACATGGCATCAACTCTATGCAATTGATCCCAAGTTCCTGCACAATAAAACAGC
Organism: Selenicereus undatus; assembly: GCA_017589665.1. NCBI lineage: Eukaryota > Viridiplantae > Streptophyta > Magnoliopsida > Caryophyllales > Cactaceae > Selenicereus > Selenicereus undatus. Next base: position 112,027,411 of record JACYFF010031955.1, on the reverse strand, counting down.
AGGCAGCAGTTCATAGAGCCTGCTAAGATAGAAAATTGTGCTAAACTCAGCAAGGCCCAACGACTGCATTATCTTGCATGTACAAGAGTTTTGAGCTACTTCAACACTTTAGGCTGAGCATTTAAGCAGATATGGGTTAACACTACAACGTTCATAAAAAACAGTGGAATGATGGAATCTTTTTTTCCTGTATTTCTTCTAGTTAGTGAAAATGTGTCCTTCCCAGAGAGCTAAAAGAGTCATCATCAGACAACTCATTTCATCTTCGGATTATAGTGTATCAAATATCTCACCACAATAGGTCTCTAAGGCATGGTTTGATGTGGTTCAGTTTGGTTTCTTCTCATTGTCAATACCACCGATTTAGTTTTATTCTACTCACAACCACATAGGTCTTCAAGCAAATACAGAGCGTAACATACACCCATTCATCATCAGCCAAAAGGGGTACAGAAAAAATGGAGGAAAAGGGAAACAGCAGAAAGAAACTGAGGACATAATTGCTAGGATAATTGGCAAAAGATAAGCAAAAGAGCTTCAACTTTTATCAGAACACAAAGCCTACACTCCGAGAAAAACTTTAGACATAAATGTCAATGGACATAATCCAACCATAAAAAACAGATATTTCAGGTTATAACATACAGCACAAACAACATGATAAAAAGTACCTTCAAGTGGTCAAGTTTCTCTGTTACACCAAGGTATGTACCCGGGTACTTAGTTCTGCTTGATTCATGCCTTGTAAATGCACGAACATGCATTTCATATATGATAAGATCTCGCTGTGGGTATTGTAGAGGTAGATCCCCTTGCCAATCAAACTGGAATAACCAAAAGGATGGATAAGCAAGGACCTCATTTAATCCTGCACACAAGCTTCTGAACCCCCCTCTCTTCCCCCCTCAGCCACCAAAACCTCAAAAAATTTACTAGGAAAGAAAAAAATAGGATATGACCACAAAATAAACTGAAACTGAGATGTGCCAATTAATAAATAGAGCTTACGGCATGTCTTTCTACTTTATCTCAAAAGTGTTGGAAGGATTAAATGTCCCTAGCCCACGTGCTCGTATTTGATGCCTAAAGTCCACTGGGCATAATATTTCTAGAACTCAAAACATAAACCAAGGCCAAATACTTCCGTTTTCAAAATTCAAAGCCGTTAGTGGTCCTTAAAAAAAAATCAACTGGGTAAAAAGAAGCCCTAAAACAGAAAGATCAAACCGGTGCTTCGTTGACTTCTGCACAGTAGAGTAATTGAATGAAAGATTTTTCAATTAGACCAAACTATCCTAATTAGATTAGTTAATTCTTCCTCCTTCCCTAAAAGAAACCCTACATCTTCTCTCTCTTCTTTTATATAAGCACGTGAATTCTTCTCTCAAATCTGAATCTCTTACAATAGCAGAATCCCTCACCCTGCCACCACCTATCACTACCTGCACAGTACTCTGGAGATGGTCTGCGTCTCAATTTTGGCCTTCAAATTCAATAGAAGAACAGAGCAGTGGATTTGATTAGTAGTCAAGCATGATATAGGTCATATAGCAGTGACATAAACTCATAATAAAGTAAATGCTAGGTGTATATTAAATATAAGAAAATGATTAGAGCTTTTCTTTAGGGGACCTTGAACCATGTCATATTTGCTAAGGATTATTGATGTGGTAGGTGTCTCATATAGGGGGAAGGAAGATGAAAGATTTTTTGATGTAGAACAAGCCTTTACTTTCAGTTTTCCCTATATATTTTCCTACGCAAAGGGAAAAAATTGTCATTATATAAAAGCTAGCAGCAAGCAAGTAGAGGAGAAAAGGTTTCAAAAAATAGAGGCCACAGAAGTAAATTTTGGAAAATATTCTTACAAATAAATAGGCTAAACACTGAAATTTGTCTAAAAACAGTTTTTAGAAAATTTACTTTACAAAATATGAATAATTTTCTAAACTTTTGGCCAAACGCTACCTAGTTGGAGATAATGCAAACAAGAGATCTAAATCCAGGTGCTTCTACAGCAATTAATCAGCAACCAGCAGAAAACATGAGGCCCTGGGTTTGAGGCATAGTCACCTCTGTCAGGGAGTGTTCTGGGTTGTGGAACAAATTCAAGATAGTTTTCCGCTCCTTAGAAAAAATCCCAGCTTGAAGGGGGGTATTCATATGCCATTTAGGATCCAAATTCATCATGAAAACTTGTTTGAATCATCAAACTAAATCATTTGGTCATGCCCAAATTAATACCTCAACTGTAGAAGAGTACATTTTCTTTCCTCACCAACAAACCATTTAAAAACACATTCAAGCAATGAGAAGATGAATACGTCGATGTGTTTATGTTGATCCAAGAATAAATCACAATTTTTCAATTAAGTATTCTTCTCGACGTGAAACTTTGGTAGGTCAATATGGATGACTAGCTTTATGAAATCAAAAGGTGATATTGAGAGCTTGGATCATGAAGGAATTGCATTTCGTATCAAAGGTCCAAGGTCACGGTTCCGGGAGGGGTGCGGAGGGAATTGGGTAACTATGGTTAGGCTACACCATATAAGTAATTATGTAGAAGCAGTTGGGTAAATCAAATTAGCTTATAGTCTTGTAAAGAATGTCACTTCCTGGATAGCTAAAAAGGTTAACTTAGGGGATTGTTGGAAATATATAGTGGGCTCACACTGAGAGTTGTTGTTGTTGTTGTTGTTAGAATATAGTGGGCTAAAGCAAAATGCCTCCCCAAATTGTTCTTTGCTTGGTTTCTATGGAGTAGTAGGCAGCCAATAGTCTTAATTTAAGGTCTACTGGAACTGGCCTCTTTGCAATTTAGGGGCAAGACCGCTGCCCCCTGCCCCCCCCCCCCCCCCGCCCAGGGAAAAAAGGGAAAGAGCCTGGACTTGGATTTTGAGTCTTGTAAAATTCAAGGCTTCCGTTGCCATAAGCAAGAGTGAAGCAAGTTTTAGTTTTATACTTGGCATTCAAAGATTATAGATTTAAGATTTGATATGACACACCAATTTGCATGCATCAATTTCAGGCATCCTAGAGAACATCCATTCTCACATGCTCGTCCAGAAGACTACAGAAGGCACAAAGGGGGGGGGGGGGGAGAGAGAGAGAGAGAACATTTTACAACAATTTAAGCATCAACACAAATGTATTAGTAAAATGGGTACCTCATCATTAGGAGATGGTATCATGCAGACCATCTGGGGCCAGCAATTACCTTGAGGTCCTAACACACCATACTCCCCCCTGCTGATAACTGCCTAGACAAGAATTAAAGCAGATTAGCTGGTCAACATATAAAGTATAAAACTAAAGATTTTATCCATTCAAGGCCCATTTCATATGGCAAAGCAACTAGGACAACTCTGGACGAATAAACTGATCTGTTCTAAAGGACTACAGTAATGATATAGACCACTAACTTTTGCATACGGGTCCAGCAGTAGACGAGAAGAATCATAATAAAGCCCATCTTGTGGTGACATTGGTCCTTCAAATTTGTATGCATAGAGCATATCATCAAAGTTTCCCTTCAAAAACACATGCCAGATATCTCCAGTCTTGTTGGTCAATGGATCAAGAGGGATTTGCTCAGTTACCCTATTCTGCATCACAAAACAACAATCATCAGACACAATACATGCTAAAATTTGAATAGCTACGCAGAAGTTAAAACAGAAAGAATTAAGGGGCAGGAGGAGAGAAGGGAGGGGGAGATAGAGAATAGGCAGCAGAGGGACAGAAGAAACACAACCATCTCTGAGGACCTATTGCGAAATTCAGTATTCACATCAGTTAATCTGTTAAGTATGTGGAAAACAAAAATCATAATCAGGTTCATAGTTTCATGTTTCACATGTGTACTTTCCCTTCAGTAGACACTTTAATCATCAGTGTCATACAAGTAACACTTCATACTATTTTCATATGATGCGATTTCAGCATCATAGAATTCCACTTTACAAGAACTAGTACGATGCACTCCAGACAGAGAAACAGATGACATCAAAAGTTGCTTACAGAAGGCTATAAACCCAAATGAGCATAAGATGGGTTGATCACGGAGCTGGATTCTGCAATTTCCAACTAGAAGGATTTATAAGTCTTCATGAGCCTTTTTGAGCTAAATAATAGAACATGAAGCCTAAATATTAACACATTCGTCACAGGCTCAAATCGCGCCCTCACAGTCTGCAAGCTACATTCATAAAAATTTATCCAAGTTCTTGAATGTCTTCAGCTTTCCACGTTTTCTCGTGATAGCAAGTGGAAAGTTGGACAGCAAGTAGAAATCAGCATAAAGATACTCCAAAGTTAAGAGTCATGGTGGCAACAATAACGCATAATAATTCCTCCACTCCAAAGTTATGCTTCCACTTTCCAATTTTTGGAGGACCCACCTACTATAAATTAGCATACTGATGCTGTTGAACATCTCTCTCTACCATTTGCCCAAGGCTATGCCTTGAAGTTCACCTCATTAGATATCATACGATGACTTCAGACAGAAAGATTAATCCTTAATCGTGAGAATTGTCCCCATAATCAACACCTTGTGGCATGAAATCGAAGTCATTTTCATGCAACCCTCCAACACAAATCCACACTAGTCCAGCCTCTGAGCCTCCCACGGTAATCTTACTAGAACTATTTTAAAGATCAAGGATTTCACATAAACTTTAACACCCACAATCAATATTTTTGTTTGTTCTTTTTTTTTTTTGCACCGCAGGGGGCAGGGGGGTGTTGTTCATCATGAAATTCTTCTATTTAATAGTGAGAGAATTGGGGCTCAAAACATAACTTATTTTACTTCCAATTAAGGAACCTATACTTCGCCCCACCATTAAGGCAGTCCCTTTCATGAAATTTCAGTGGTGCAATATCTATGCAAACTAAATTATCCTCAATTAATTTCTTTATTCAAAAACCAGTGACAAACAGTCTTAAGCATAATGAGTGACAAATTATAGGAGTAACATTCATCAAATGTGTTACCAAACATTGGAGGATAACATAGAACACCCCATTTATCAATCAGACGAGCCAAAAGAAAGTTCCCACAAATTCCCAATTCAATCTCTTAAACTTGAAAACCCCACGAATGATTAATAAAACCCAATTCGAAGACAACAAAAATCAACCAAAATTCGAAATACCAATTCACCTGTTGCAAGTCAAAGAGTGTGATCAAGCAAAGAGTAGCCGAAACAGAATGCGCAGAAAAGATGGCGAAATTGACACCCCCATCACAAAGAGTCGCCCCAAACGGCGCCGGAGAGCCTTGAGAAACCTCAAAACGCAGCGATTTGGGAGGCTTCTCGATCATGGCAGTCTCAATCTGGGCACTTGTCTCTTTGACATTCACCGAAAAACAACGATTGACCCTTGAATTGTTCATCAACCCATTTGAGAATGGAGTGATTTGGCAGACATTTTGGGGCAAATTGAAGCAACATCGAAGGGTTTGTGGATGGAAGAGTTTGGAATTGGGATTGGAGAGAGAAAATGGAGTGCAGTGAGCAATCTCCATTCGGCAGTGAGAGTGAGAGTGAGAGAGTGTCTGAAAGCGTGATGTTTGGAGGTGTGTGGAGAGGCATTCATTTGTAGCACAGAGAAAGAGAGAGATGGAAGTTTAAGTTTTGTTTGTTTCCCCGCGAATTTGAGTGGGATTTTACTAATTTCGTGCCGTAAAGAAATAGAGATTATTCAATGTGATTCACCTACATTTGCAATTAATTCTCATTTTATGTTGATCCTAAGTGTAATTTTTCTCTATCCTTAAAATTCAAATTTATAATTTTATTTTAAGAAAATTAGCCTCGAACTATTTAAATCACTCTTTTTGTACATGCAGATAACTTAATTATATATTTAATAGTTGTTTGAATCAGGAGAAAAATCTATCTACATTAGATGTTCGATCTTTTCACAATCAAAATAGCATTTTTTGGGGATGGTTTATAGTGCGGAACTAAGTCTACAGGACGGAGGATAGCTACATCATTCACATGTATATCTTGTCGTAAGGATGAGGGAGAAGAAACAAAGAGTAATGAACTAAAATAAATTAGAAATCTCATAAATTCTTTAATTGTAGTAATTATTTATAGTTTGATAGTAAGAATATTACAGTATGAATGTGTTAAAGAGAAGAAGTTCTTACTATAAAAAACGGTTGATACTCACTTGGATTTTATTAGCTTGAAAATTGAAAAAATATGGTAAGTTTTCACATACTACAATAACAATATATGTTAAATGTAATATAATCTTAGCACCCTTAATTGTTAATGATGACTTAGACTCTTGTATTTTGAAAATTGAAAGCAAACTTGTACCTTTTGGTACTAATTCTTAGTGGCATTTTCTTGTATATATTCGATCTGCCAAAAGATTATATTGTATCCTACATTTCTAATATTTCATATTTATATTTATGAATATGTTCAGATAGATAGAAAAAATAATAATGATGAAAATCACATACTTTTTGTTATTTCTTGATAATAATAATAATAATAGTTATATTTTTATGGAAAGTAAGATACATAATATCAAAATGTGTGTATATGACTATGGGCATATTTTTTTTTCATTATAAGATGCAGTTGTAAGCTTTAAGAAAATGTAAATAGTTGTAAGAAGCTATAAAAAGATGTAAGGAGCGGTAAGAAGCCGTAAGAATAGATGTAAGGAGTTATTGAATTATTAAAAAGTTGTATAGTATAATTTTTAGATATGTATGCGTAATTGTTGGTCTTTAATGTATAAATTATGAAAAAAAACTATTTCATGAAAGCAAATTACATACATGTATCACTAATATTTATGAAATAAATTTTATAACATCACTAAACAAATGATATTTTCACATTCAAGAAAAGATTTATTTTTCTACAGTTATCATTTTGAATGATAAAATATAATATTGAAATAACATAAGTAATGAAAATAAACTTTTAAACAAGTCAATGAAATAACAATAAGATATATTCAAGCCAACAAATATGTAATACCAAATATGTTCTACACTTGGGGTGGTTTTTGGGTGTTAACCCTATAAGCAAATTAAAAAAATAAAAATTTTTTCTCAACAAAATTGAATACAAGCCTAAAAATGAAATCCTATTTAAATTAAACATTTTGGAATTAAATTCAACCAAATGCTCAATTGTACAATAAGACCAACCAAATTGTCATGGATAACCTTATAGATGAAATAGTTTAAATGCTTTTGCACGTGCATTTTGATTATTTTCATATATGATTTACATCGAAACCCAAATATAAATGTAATTTTTGTTTATAATTTTAAAATATATTGACTTATTTTCTCCATAATGGTATCTATGCTTCATGTCGAAACTCAAATATTGATTCACATTGTTAAATTATGTTTTTATGTTTGTACAAATATTATATTCATTAAAAATGCTGTAAGATTTTTCATATCAGTAGTAGTTAAAAAATAGATATATATTTTTATAAATATGAGAAAAAAATATATGACAAGTTGAATGTTATTACAAATATATAAGGATATTTAAGAAGATGTAAGAAGATATCAGGAGATGAAAGTAGGGATGGCGATGGGTCAGGTCTGGGTTAGGTCCATCTAGACTCAGAACCATTTAAATTTTTTGGACCTAGACCCAGACCCCGTTGGGTTTGAAAAGATAGGGTCCATACCCTATGGGTCTGGCAGGTCCACGGATTCTAAATGGGTCCTAACTGTTTTTCACATTAAATATTATTTTCTTCACAACCCAACACCAATTAACCCATTATAAAGACTATTAATTTAATTTTGAAGGCATCATATTTGATAAATGGATACTAACGCCGCTGACTACATGCAGCTTCTGACTGAGTATCAATGGCCACACATATGGCAATTTTGATGGAAAGAAGGGCTTAAGACAAGGAGACCCTATATCCCCATTGATTTTTATGCTAGTAATGGATTATCTAACGAGAACCTTAGTATTCAATGCCAAGCAACAGTCATTCAGATACCATCCTCTCTGCAGAGGATTGAAACTAGTCAATTTATGCTTTGCTGATGGCTTAACAATCTTTAGCAAAGGACACAAACCTACTATTAAGATTATCATGGAAGCCTTAAAGCAATTCTCCTCCACAACAGGACTGACTGCAAATATACAAAAATCCTAAGTCTACGTGGTAGGCATTACTGAAACTACACAACATCAAATACTCCAACTTACAGGTTTTGCCCTTAGATCATTCCCTGTTAAGTACCTTGGCATACCCCTTTCACCCAAAAAATGCTGTACTACAGATTGTCATGCTCTGGTGGAAAATGTCATCAAAAGGCTCAATACATGGACTACAAGACGCTTATCCTATGCTGGAAGAGTACAACTTATAAATTCAGTCCTATTCTTCCTTCACACTTATTGGTCCTCACTGTTTGTACTACCCAAGAAAATCACAAACAAATAGAAGCAATATTTTGCGGGAATTTCTTATGGAGCCAAAATGCAAGTTATCAAAAGACCCCTCAAATTGCTTGGGACACTATCTGCAAACCAAAAACACATCGAGGGTTTGGTATTAAGAATCGCCACATGTGGAATATAGCAGCTATTGGCAAGCATGTTTGGTATCTGATAAAAGGGATACAAAGCCTATGGGTTAAATGGATTCATGAAATCTATTTATAAGGAAATCAGTTATGGCAAATGCAGATCCCTTCTAACTCCCCCTGGTATTGGAACAAGATGCTGCAAGTTAGTGATAAAATAGCCAGGGGATACAATCAAAATTGGTGGAGGAACACCAAAAGTGGACAATACTCCATAGCCAGTGGATACAAGATCACCTGGAACAGGTATAACACACCTAAACACTCATTCTGTTTTTGGAAAATGTGTTTGAGGAAGCTCCCCACTTGTGATCGCATTATGAAATGGAATCAGCAACTCCAAGCACCATGGTGTGTTCTATGTCGAGAACAACTAGAAACCCAGACGCACCTTTTCTACCAATGCCATTACAGACAGAGTGTGCTATAAAATGTCCTAAGTGCTATGCAGTTACCAAGACCTATCATACACATTCAGCATATCATAGTGGTATGGAAAAAGCTAAAGCCTGCAATCAAACAAAAAGTGCTAAGTTTATGTATAGTAGGAATCACCTACTACCTGTGGCAATAAAGAAGCACCAAAAGATTTCAACACCAAGAGAGAAAGATAAGCCAAGTCACAGATTACTGTTTGCATACAATAGGGAGTAGATTACATTATATGGCTAATGTTACTGGGAAAGAAAAGACCAGAATATCTCTAACTCCTTATGTCCTGAAGATTGAGATAGCCTCATCCTTACAAGATGCTGTACAAACACAAGTTTTGACTAAGCGCAATACATATACTCTTCTACCAAAAAAAAGTATTTAATAATAACATTCTACCAAAAAAGCCAGCCCGGTGCACAAGCATCCCGCGTTCACGCAGGGTCCGGGGAAGGGCCGCACCCCATGGGGTGAATTGTAGGCAACCTAACCTGACTTTGTCAGTGGCTGATTCC